>JAJIBD010007139.1:0-100805 GCA_021461705.1 Cryptotis parvus | reverse complement strand
GGGTTTCTCCTGGCTCTGCACTCAGGAGTCACTTCTGGCGGTGCTAAGGGGACCTATGGGATGCCTGGGAGTGCAGGAGTCACTCCTGGCGGTGCTCAGGGGACCATATGGGATGCCTGGGATGGAACCCGGCCGGCATGGGCCAGCCGCTGCAAGGCAAGTGCCCTACCCGCTGGGCTATTGCTCCAGCCCGATTAGGGTGACACTTTTATTTTTTTGCTTTTTGGGTCACACCCGGCAATGCTCAGGGGTGTCTCCTGGCTCTGCACTAAGGAATTTCCGTGGAGGTGCTCGGGGACCATATGGGATGCTGGGGATCGAACCCAGGCCGGCATGGGCCAGTCGCGTGTAAGGCAAACAAAATTTTTTTTTTTTTTTTTTTTTTGCTTTTTGGGTCACACCCGGCAACGCTCAGGGGTTACTCCTGGCTCTGCACTCCTGGCAGTGCTCAGGGGACCATATGGGATGCCGGGATCGAACCCTGGTCGGCACAGGCTGGCTGGCGTGCAAGGCAAACGCCCTACCCTCTGGGCTATCGCTCCGCCCTCTTGAGGCCTTTTATCTGTAGTCAAATCCCACTCCCAGCCAGCCCCTCAACATCCTGATTGGCTACCTGTTTCAGGGGGGAAGACTTAAAGTAACCTGGTGCTCTACACCTCAACTTGCTGTAACATAACCACTTAAAATAAAACAGGCTCAGAGAACTAGTGAAGAGACCAAGATTTGAACCCGAGCATGGCACTTGGAACTCTGAGCCCAGCCAGTGGTCACGGCTAAGCACAGAACTATGAAGAGTCCCTGAGCTTGGCTGGGTATGGCCCAAAATCAGTAAAATGAAATAAAAATAAAAGTGCACAGTATCAGAATTGTACCAAATATTTGACTCATTAATTCACTTGTATCACTTGTCTTCCCATCGATCATCGATTTGCTTGAGCAGGCACCAGTAACATCTCCATGCGCCCTGTCATGTGCTAGTGTAGCCCAAGGGCATCTGCTTGCTCCAGGAACATAAAGAGCCTCAGACCATTCCTTCAGGTCATGGAAATGAAGTCTAAAATTGTTACTGGTTTTGGCATATCAAATACGACATGGGTAGCTTGCCAGGCTCTATTAGGCGGGTGGGATACTCTTGTAGTTGCCTCTAATCTCATGCATTTATTGATGAACTGTGCACACGAACCGGCTTGTGATCAGCTCTCAGCTGGGTGGAGCTCTGAGGAGCGGGGAGTTGGATGTGGAAAATGGCAGCCCTCATGGTGTGGGGGGTTTCTCTGGCTTCTTGTGAGTCTCTGCTGGGGTGGCGGGCCAGGCCAGAAACCCTCTTCCCTCCTGGGCGCCTCATGATCAGCTGGGCACAGGGAGAGCCGGTAGCAGCTCTGCCCTGTGTATGCAGTTCTATTAACATTAGACTCATTGATTCCAGTTTAATTTTATTTGTATACTACAAAAATGTTTCTTAGAGGGAGAGGAGATAGAGAGACATGTTAGTGTCTCTATTCACTACTTTCACTTATCAACTATTTTCTGTCTCTGACCAGACTATGAGTTCCCTTAAAGCCTAGCAAAATGGGCCAAAACATTTTCAGAAATTAGCTATGCTGTTCCTTTGACAATTTTCAAGTCTCCCAACACTGACTCTCAAGATAATTCCGCCTCCTTGGGATCTGCCTGACCTGACTGAAAAATCACTAACAGGACATCAGGCTAATGCAGGGCATAGATCTCAGAAAGTCCATCACGCTCCCCTTCTTCCTCTTGCTCTCTTGCTAACCAGCACCCAAAGGTCCAGGAAAGCACATGGAGAAGAGGAAAGTACATGGAGCAGAGAAGAGCCATCTCAGCTGACCCCAGCCAGGCCTAACTGGCCAGCAACTGCCTGATAACCCGGAGTCAGCTCAGCCCAAACCAGAAGAGTTGTCCAGCGGAGTCCAAACCCAGTTGTTGGCCCAAAGGATCATAAAATAAATACGGGTTTTAATTTTAAGCCACTGCAGCAAGCATTACATTTGGTATGTAGGCAGAAATGATTTAGAAGCTATGTTCGATTTTATGTCTCTTTATTTTTATTTTATTCTGAGTTTTTATTTATCAATAGTTAATATCTAAATTCATGTCTTATCTAACACCCATCATAGGTACCTGGCACCTATGGCACTCCAAGGAATAAATATTAAAGCAGTCAATGAACAAATACAGGCACAGTGAGGGTAGCTGAGCAATGATTCGCTTTCAGGGCTTCGCTACTTAATAGACTACGGCAGGACCTCATTTTCCCTTTGAGCTGTAAAAACAGGAGCTGTTTCAGAACTCTGCCTTCCCGCAGCACTGTCTGATATTAGGTAACAGATGGAGACAGTACCTCCTGCTCTGAAGTCAGAGGCTCAAGCCCACAGTTCTCTACAGAACTCAGGCCATTAAGTAATTACTTTTGAAACTGCATTCCTGGAAATCTACTTTTCCACCCCTCTGCTGGATCGGCACTGAAGTGCAGACCCCCCACATCACAGAAATAAGCACCCCGTTGTCTGTTCCCTTCTGCACAATTATTGGCGACATCTAGTCAGGGACAGAACTGGAGGCTGTGAGGAGCCCTCGTGTGCTTACATGCCACCTCCAGATTCTGATGGTCACCAGCCTGCTGTTCCTCATCAGGCTCAGTCTACACTACCCTGCTGAGAATTCAAGGCTCCAGCTCGTGGGTGGCATGTCAGCGTCTAGATCCCTGTAGACACCGAAAACAATAGTGCCATATAGAGAAGGTCTGGAGAAATTTCTTCACTACCTACATACGGCTAGGCTTAATGCTCCCAAATGATTTATGTTGTGAATAAGGAGGGACTTCATATGACCCCCCATGACAAGAGAGCCAGACCACCAGCTAGACTAACATTTGCTCCCTTGGGGATTCCAATTAATGTTTTATCACTTTGCACCAAATGTGAAATCTTCATTCGCTCATGGGTTAAGCCTTTAGTTGGGTGGAACCCATCACTTGTTATTAAAATTATATTATCGATGCGGGGAGAAAGGGACTCTCATCCACTGTTGGTGGGAGAGCCGACTGGTCCAGCCTTTTTGAAAACAATATGGACATTCCTCCAAAACCTCAATATTGAGCTCCCATTTGACCCAGCAATACCACTCCTGGGAATATATCCTAGAGACCTGAAAACACACAGAAGAAACACTATCTGCACTTTGATGTTCATCACAGCACTATTCACAATAGCCAGAATCTGGAAACAACCTGAATGCCTGAAAACAGAAGACTGGCTAAAGAAACTGTGGTACATCTACACGATGGAATACTATGCAGCTGTCAGAAAAGACAAAATCATGAAATTTACATGCAAATGGATGGATATGGAGAGTATGATGCTGAGTAAAATTAGTCAGAAGGTAAAAGACTGCATTCATTAATGGGATATAAATATATACTAGTGATCTACTAATTGTGGGAAATGTTAATGCCACACTAGAACTGAACATTGAATGTACACAAAGGAATTTACATGATAATCCCTAAATGTCTGTAGGGCAAACCACAATGTGTAAGAGGAAGAAGAGGAAGAAGAGGAGGAAGAGGAGGAGGATGAGGAGGATAAAGAGGAAGAGGAAGAAGGAGAAGAGGAAGAGGAAGAAGAAGAGGAAGAGGAATAGTGCCTGCTATAGAGGCAGGCTGTGGGAGGGGGAGGGAATTTGGGGATATTGGTGGTGGGAATAGAGCACTGGAGGAGGGACAGGTGCTGGAAAAATGTATGAGTGAAACCCAATCATGAACATCTTTTTAATTGTATATCGCACAGTGGTATAATAAAGAAATAAAATAAGGGGCCGGGCGAGAGCCCAGCGGTAGGGGCGTTTGCCTTGCACTCGGCCGGCCTGCCCAGCCCGGGTTTGATCCCCAACATCCCATATGGTCCCCGAGCCTGCCAGGGTAATTCCTGAGTGCAAAGCCAGGGTAACCCCTGAGCATCGCGGTGTGACCCAAAAAGCAAAATATAATAATAAAAATAAAATTATATTATCATTGACCTGGAACAAAGGAATACATCTCTCTCACCCCTCAATCCCCCACCAAAAAAATGAAGGCAGAAACTCAGCTAATTTGGATCTTTCCAGAAGAGCAGTTGGGTGAAGGTACAGGCAGGGACCTATTGGGCCTCTGTGGGGAGGGGAGGTTGCAGCATTCTGAGCACCGCCCTATAGGTACAGAAGTGCACAGTGCTCCAGAGTCCCTCGGGAGATCCTGGTGACAAAAAAGGTAGAGGAACAGTTGGTAACCACAGAGAGCTTGTGTTTCAGGAACAGGCAAAACTCAAATCCAATGTGAACAAAAGCTAGAAATTCCACCTCTAGGAAATTTGATCTACAAACATACAAAGCATAGTCAAGCATGTTTATCCCACTGTATTATTTGTAACAACAACCCAAAAGAAAAGCAGAAAGTGCCCAAGTGGACACCAACTGGAGATATGGTTGACATTGGGGACCAATGTGAGGGGAGAGATCACCTGTGGGAAATCCCTCATGGTTGTGGTAATTGGGAGAGTGGTAGAAAATGGACAGTGATATCCCACTTTCAATTGTTTCCTGCAAGTGGCACGAATGCTAATGATCTTTATTCCCAGCCCTCAGAGGCGTTGCTATTCCTTCCAGGCAGGAGGAACCTGTCCCATCAGAGCTGAGGAAGGCGGGATAATAGGAAGGAAGGAAAGCCAGCAAGGAAGGGCAGGCTTTTGGCCAGAGAGCTGACAGCACAGCAGCTCCCAGAAGCCCTGGGAAATGTTGCCCATTTGTGACTGAAATCTCCAGGCTTCCGTGGAGTCAGGCATGGGCTACCTCACCCCACCTCCCTATTCTTCTGGAAGGTTTGGCAGTCTCTCCCATGCCCCAAGACCACCATGCAGTTAAAAATTTAACTCCAACTTTATCACCCCTTAAAGATTTTGGAATGCCTGTAGTGCACAGCTGCTACAATTCTTTTACACCATCATTACAAGAGTTATGTTGTAATAAACAATATAAAGTAACTTAATTTATGCCTGCTAACCAGCACCCAAAGGTCCAGGAAAGCACATGGAGAAGAGGAAAGTACATTGAGCAGAGAAGAGCCATCCCAGCTGACCCCAGCCAGGCCTAACTGGCCAGCAACTGCCTGATAACCTGGAGTCAGCTCAGCCCAAACCAGAAGAGCTGTCCAAAGGACAAAATCTTGGGGTGGGGTGGGTGGGAAACAGGGACCTTGGTGGCGATAAACACACATTAGTGGTGGGACTGGTGTTGAAATACTGAATACCTAAAATAACTATTGTGAACTTTGTAAATCATGGTGTTCAAATAAAGGTGAAAAAAAGACTTTAAAAAAAGTAAGCCTTTAGCACATCTTGGTGTGGCTCCAAATTATCACTGTCTTCCCGTTGTTCATCGATTTGCTCAAGCAGTAACATCTCCCTGTCGCAAAGCAAGTGTAGCTCAAGGGCATCTGCTTGCTCCAGGGACTGGAAGAGCCTCAAACCATATTTCAGGTTATGGAATTGAAGTCCATAATTGTTACTAGTTTTGGCATAACAAATAAAACATGGGTAGTTTGCCAGGCTTTGCCGTGTAGGTGGTATACTATCAGTAGAAAGCTCTCATCTTGAGAATTTACTGATGAAACTTATAGGGGAAGATCAGGTTTAAGCTTGGATGGAGCTCTGAGGAACTATGGAGTCTGAATGTTAAGAATGACTGACCGCATGATGTGTGTGTTGCTCTGGCTTCCCGCTAGGCTAAGGGATGACGGGCATCAGTTAGAACCTGTCTAGAACTGTATACAGTGTATAAATGTGAAAGATCATGGGAAAGACCTTACCCTAAAATCAGTATTATCTAAGAATGTTGCATGGCAGCAAAGCGGCCACACACCAAGGGAACTATGTGTCTGGCATGGGTGTCTATCTTCTGGGGAAGCTGCTATGGAGGTGGAGAAAAGGGCAGAGCCCAAATCTCCGCTCCGAGTCTGGCCAGCGTGGTCCCTCCCTGCATGTGTGAGCGAACCGTGGAGCAAGCAATGTTGGACTCAGCCAGGGGCTGGCCGAGCCCTTATCGGGAGATCAGCTCCATGGACTGCTTCCACATGGGGCTTGCCGAGCAGCGCAGCTGTAAATCTGGAGTGGATGGGTCTGGAACTCTTCTGGGCAGCAGAGAGCTATGTGTCTGACGTGGGTGTGTCTACGTGGGTCCACATGGAAGCAATCCATGGAGCTAACCTCCCGGTAAGGGCTCAGCCAGCCCCTGGCAGAGTCCAACATTGCTCCAAGGGTTCACTCACACGTGCGGGGAGAGACCACGCTGGCCAGACTCGGAGCGGAGATTTGGACTCTGCCCTTTCCTCCACCTCCATGCCAGCTTCCCTGGAAGATAAGTACACCCACATGGCGCCAAAACAGAAGAATAATAATAATTAAAAAAATAAAATAACAAAATGGGGCTTCCATGTCTATGCCCTAACAAACACCACCATTTAGAGCAGAGATGAACAACCTATTTTCTATAAAGACTCACTAAGGACTGTGTGGGCCCTACCACCTCAGGCTGTGTGAGACCTACCCCCTCAGGCTGAGTCAGGCTGTGTGGGACCTAACACCTCAGACTGTTTGGGACTTACCACCTCAGGCCATATGGGACCTACCCACTCAGGCTGTATGGGACCTACCCCCTCAGGCTGTGAGGGACCTACCCCCTCGGGCTGTGAGGGACCTACCCCCTCGGGCTGTGAGGGACCTATCCCCTCAGGCTGTGAGGGACCTACCCCCCTCAGGCTGTGAGGGGCCCTATCCCCTCAGGCTGTGAGGGACCTACCCCCTCGGGCTGTGAGGGACCTATCCCCTCAGGCTGTGAGGAACCTACCACCTCAAGCCCTGTGGAACCTACCTCCTCAGGCTGTTTGGGACCTACCATTTCCATCTCACCTCCGCAGCTCTGCCTCTGAACCCTAAACCCACCACAGGCCATAAGAAAATCTCTGAGGGAACCAACAGGAGCAGTGAAATCTGAATATTATAAAATTCCCAGATGTCACGCCAATGTTTTCATCTGATTGCTTCCAACCATTTTAAAAATAGAAAACTCATTCTTTGTTCATCACAGCTCTAACAACAGGCAGCAACCCATTTGCGTGATAGATGTCCGCACCGGATTTAGAAGTCGGAGCAGAGAAAGGGCCTACGGGGGACAGAGAAGAATGGAAGGCGCCTTCCATGCCGCAAAGCATGCTGCGGAGTGACACACAAAGACCCGCCCAGCGTCTCTGAAACGGGAACTCCAGCGTAATGGAAAGTGCCAGGAGCTCTGGCAGAAAAACATTAGTAGCAGCTGGAGAAAAATAACGGCCTCTGCATTCTTCCAAGGCTAGAGTGAATCAAAGCAGACCCCGAGGCCCCATGTTCTGAGATTCTGTTGCTTGAGAATTTTGAATCTGAGGCCGTTTTATTACCAGGACGCTCATGATCTGTAACTCCTTCAACCCCAGTAGCAGGGGGCGGAAAGGAGAGAGAAATGGAACACACAAAATATAGTAAATGTGGGGCGCTTCATGTCTGCTCTGCGGACAGAGTTAGAGAAATACAAGGAGCTCCGATGCCGTGAGGATAAGAGAGCAGAGCCAGGGAAACAGCAGTGGAGACGATTCCGAGGGATTTGGGCACAGATGCACACACGGGGTGCAACGGCAAGAGGAAGCAGAGGGGAGCCCCTCACGTCGCGGGCGTCACCAGGCCCCACAGAAGCGCCTCAGCTGAGAGACAGTCAGGAGACACCCGCTCGCACAGCCCGGAGAAGGAACCAGCCCTGCACACGTCTGGCCTTGGGCTCGAAGCCTTCAGAACGCAAGACACTCAATTCTGTAAGATACCGGGTTTGTGGTATTGTCAGGCAGCCCAGGAAAAGGCCCAGCACCCACATACCACAGGCTCTGGGTGCCCCCACTGGATCACACCCAGAGCAGCCTTTGAGACCATAAGGGAGGTCACCCTGGGTTCTAAAAGGGATTACACAGATGCAATTAAGGTCCCTGGTCAGCTAAGGGAGGTAGGGGGACTTAAGTGAGCCCCTGAAAGAACCAGGGCTAGTCTCTAAGGTGCTCAAAGCAAGAGAGTGTGGCGGCCTCCCTAAAGTGCTGCCCGACTTGTGGCTGGGCCCCGGGGTGCCTCTGGGGAGTGACAACACGCCCAGCCCCCGGAGGATTGGGCAGTGTTTGGAAGCTGGCCACAGTGTGTGGGGGCAAAAGGACAGTGAGGACAGAGACGGGACCAGTATGACAATAATAGAAATGATCGCTCTGGACAAGAGCTGAGTGTTCAAAGAAGGTAAAGGGACAGACATACCTTTCAGTATCTGTACTGCAAAATAGAATGGCCAAAAGGGAGAGGGAGAGAGGGAGAGAGGGAGAGGGGAGAGAAAGAGAGAGAAAGAGAGAGAAAGAGAAAGAAAGAGAGAGAAAGAGAGAGAAAGAGAAAGAAAGAGAGAAAGAGAGAGAGGGAGAGAGGAAGAGAGGGAGAAAGAGAGAGGAGGAGAGAAAGAGAGAAAGAGAAAGAGAGAATGAGAGAAAGAAAGAGACAGAGGGGGGGGAGGAGAGGGAGGGGTTGAGAGAGCGAGCGAAAGAAAGGCACGAGACCGAGGAGAAGAGTGCAGAGAGGAGAGAGAGAGAGGGGGCCAAGAGAAAGAGAGAAAAGAAGAGAGAGGGAGAGAGGGAGAGAAAGAGAGAAAGAGAGAGAGAAAGAGAGAAAGAGAGAGAGAAAGAGAGAGAGGGGGAAACTGCCATAAAGGTAGGCAGGGGGCAGAAAGCTGGAGCATTGGTTTTGGGAAACGTGCGCTGGTGAACAGGCGGTGTTGGAACGTTGTATGACTGAAACCCAATCATGAGCAACTGTGTGGGGCCGGAGCGATAGCACAGCAGGGAGGGCGTTTGCCTTGCATGCGGCCGACCTGGGTTCGATCCCCGGCATCCCATATGGTCCCCCAAGCACCTCCAGATAATTCCTGAGTGCAGAGCCAGGAGTAACCCCTGAGCATTGCCAGGTGTGACCAAAAAAATGCAGGAGAAAAAAAAACTGTAACTGTGTCTTTCACAGTGCTTCAATTAAATTTTTTTTTCAAAAGAGAGAAAATATGCCCAGCCAGCAAGGAAACAGGATCCTCAAGCTTCAACAGCAGAGAACTAAATTCCACTAATGACCTAAATTACCGAATTCCAGAGGAGAAAGTAACCTGATGACATTTTGTCCGACCCCTGAGCTGCGAAGGCAGCTACGCCCGAAGGATTCCGTCCTTCTGAGCTGGGAGCAGTACACTGGCGGTGTCCTCAACGCTAGGTGTATACGGCACTTGGTCATGCTGAGAAAGCACATCTAGAAAGCTACTCTGAGGCCGGAGCGACAGCACAGCGGGAGGGCGTTCGCCTTACATGTGGCCAACCCAGGTTCTATCCCCGCATCGCATATGGTCCCCTGAGCACTGCCAGGAGCAACTCCTTAATGCAGAGCCAGGAGTAACCCCTGAGTATCACCGGTGTGGCCCCAAAAGCACAAAAAGTAAAAAAACACTAGTCTGTGAGAAAATGATCAAATACTGTAATAGTCTGAGTGGGGTTTTCTGTTCAGCATCATGGAAATCACAGCTGGGGGAGGGGTGGGAACAGTAGCAAAGAACTTTAAGTTTCCAAAGTGTAAAAAGAAAAAGAAAGTTCTCAAATAGGCTAAAAATAATCCTACTAATTGCTATCAATTGGAAAGGCACACTCAGCTGAAAGAGGTTTTGTGAGTCTGGAAAGGCATGATGGACCCACCCCCACCTTCCTGGCTGGGAACCGCGTGTCTTCAGAGGGACTGTTGGGCGGAATTGTCTCCCTCTTCCCTCTCTCCCCACCCCGCAACAGCGTGACAGCCAGCAAAGAAAGCCACAACCGAGCAGGACCTGTGTGCGTCCCAGGAGACACGACAGAGGGGCCGGGGAGCCTGAAGCTGTGGCCACAGCCTGCTCAGAGCCCGTCCTCTTGCAGCCCTTTGCTGCTGACCGAGAACCTCAGCAGGCCGTGCAGCGGCACGGATAGCTACTCCTCCACGGCCGCCCATCACAGGGCCTGTGGATGGGGGATGAGAAACGGGCAGATTAGCCGCCCCAATGGAAACAAAGCAAAGCCGCCGTAACACTCCAACCCAGATGGACTTGTGGTCAACAACTTTCCTTTGTCTATATTTGAGCACTTGATCACTTGAATCCCGTTATTCATCGATTTGCTCGAGCGGGCGCCAGTAACATTTCCATTGGACCCTATCACATGCCAATGTAGCCCAATGGCATCTGGTTGATTCAGGAATATGAAGAGCCAAGACAAGGAATATGAGTCCAATAGACAAGGACACATATTCCTTGTCTATATTTACTAGGGAATTTTGGGTTTGTCTGTTGTTTTTGAGGGTTTGGAGGAGAGGGTCGGTTGTCTGTCTGTCTGTCTGTCTGTGAGCCACACCCAGTGGCGACAGAGCGCCTCTGGGTCAGGCAGGTTGCACAAAGCCTGCCCCCAGCCCTGTGAGCCCTCACCCAGCCTGCAGCTTCTGAACAAGCAGATGTGTTGAGCGGAATTACGAAGGGACGCTCACCGGAAAAGCATCACCTGGGCCCCAACCAAGAAGACCCTCACACAGGCAGAGCTCACAGTCGGATCAGTCAGAACTCACAGGCAGATCAGACAGGACTCACCAGTCAACAGTCAGAACTCCCACTACGTTCTAGGAACTCAGAACATGGAGAGATCACTGGTGACACCTAGTGACCACAAAAAGCCAATGCCTCGTCCTCTCCCCCAAAACCGGAATTGACCACTGACCCTCAGAGAGAGGAAAGGCCCGAGAGACCTCCCAGGAGACGTTCTGGGCGAGAGAAGACCCCACACAGAACAAGGGCTATGAGGAAGCGACCAGCTGTGGCATCTCCACCTATGTGTTATTTCTGAGGCACAGACGCGGTGCTCAGGGATCACTCCTGGAAGCTGGGGACTGTCGGGGTGCCCGGGGTGGATCTGGGTGGGCTGCTTGCAGGCAAGAGCTTGCCCTCGGCGCCCTCTGTCCCAGCCCGGTGTGAGCCTGTTCTAAACGCCAGAAGGGGCCAGCGCAGCCGCACCGCGGGAGGCACTTGCCTTGCACCGGCGGGCCGGGTTCGATCCCTGGCATCCCATACGGCCCCGAGCACCGGTCGTTCCTGAGTGCAGAGCCAGGAGGGGCCCAATGGGGGATTTAAATACTTTCCTTTTATTGGAGAGGCCCAGGAAGGGCAGGAAGGAGATGGAGCCCAGAGGAGAAGGAAACGCTTCCCCTTGCCTGAGGTGACCCTGCTCGCCGGTGTGGGCCATGCCGCCTCCCACGGTTAGGGGGTCCCCCGAGCACGCCGCCTGCCACGCAAACACACACTCCATACGCACACCACCACCACACACGCCACACACACCACAATATACACCGCCACACACACCACACACACCACACACCACAATATACACCGCATACATACTGCCACACACGCCACACACACCCTGCCTGCCACGCAAACACACACTCCACACGCACACCACCACCACCACACACCACACACACCACAATATACACCACCACACACACCACACACCACCACAATATACACCGCATACACACTGCCACACACACCACACACACCACCACAATGTACACCGCGATACACACCGCCACACACGCCACACACACCACACGCACACCGCCACACACACCACACACACCACCACAATGTACACAGCATACACACCGCCACACACACCATACACACCACCACAATGTACACCGCATACACACCACCACACACACGCCACATACACCACACACACCACATACCATTCACACCACATACCACACACACCACACACACCACACACATCACACATATCACGCACACCACATACCACACACACACCACATACCACACACACCACACACATCACATATACCACACACATCACACATACCACTCACACACTACATACCACTCACACACCACATACCACACACCACACACACATACCACACCACACCCACACCACACACATCACATACCACTCACACACCACACACACACACTACACACACCACACATACCACTCACACACACCACACACCACACACAACACAACTCCTAAAAAGAAGCACAGGAAGGCTGCAGAAATGGTCCCTCACTGAGGTTAGGGCTCGTGTCTCGCGTGTACGTGACCCTAATTCCACCCTCATCACCACACCCCTGAGCACGGCCTGCTGGGCCCCTACAGGCTCCTGGGAACCCAGGGCCCAGAGGCGCCAGCTCCTCCGGGCCTAGCACAGACCCACCAGAAGGTCCCGGGCCCCGAGCACCGTGTGGGCCCACCGCCCAACACGCGTTCATCAACACCAGAAAGAAAAGCCGGACGCAGCAGGACGGCCGCGGCGCTTCTTGGTCTCTGGTCCCTGGAAACCAAAGACCTCGGTGTCAGAGCCGGCCTGCTGGCCGCCATGCCGGGACCTTCTTGTCGCTGAGGCTATTTCAAAGCTTCATGTCACAATTAAATTAAAAAACATCATCATCATCAACAACAACAACAACAGCAACAACAACAGCAGCAACAACAACAGCAACAACAACAATAGCAACAACAACAGCAACAACAACAACAGCAACAGCAACAACAACAACCCAGGGCCTGCTCACACCAGCCCCATGTCCAGCACCCAGGCCAACTCGTGGCTGACCCGAGCGGGTCAGGAGTGCTGAGAACATTGCCCTCCTCACAGAGCGCTGGTGTGGACGAAGGCCAGTCTCTGTGCTGGGCCCTCGCCCGGGGGCTTGTGAATATAGATTTATCTCATCATCAGACTTTTCTCTGGAAAGAAGAGGTGGGGGGCAGGGGGGGCGTCATCTCGTGACACCACACAGAGGAGCAGCGGCTGGCGGGAAGGAGCTGACACATTTGGCCTGAAGTGAGTTTCTCCCAGCCGCCACATTCCGTGTCTCTGTCCCAGAACAGGAGCCACGTGGGAGTGCCACGGGCTCCATTTGTCACTGAAGATTAAGAGTGTTCCCACCCTTCTTTTCTCTTCAAGGAAAAAAGTGAAAATAGCCCCCCAATGTATGATAAAGAAGGGTTGCTGAAGAAAATGCCTGCGGCCCGGGATTGAGGACAGGGAGGTGACGTTGTTAACGCAGAGTGGATTTGCCTGTGCTAGTGGGTTCTTGCCGATTGTATGAATTACATACAAAACTCAGAAAGTTGAGGAAGTCAGTATACAGAGGCTTCCAGGTCCCTTGCCCAATGTCGAGCCTCTCTGTTCCCCCCTGAACGAATTCCTGGTCCTGTCCCACAGTCTGCTCACATCCCACACGATGGCCCGGTCCTGTTCCTGGGCTGCTCTCTCCGTGCCTGCCGCTGGGCTCCCAGCTGTACCCAGCAGTCCCTGTGGTCCTGTCCCGGCTTTCCTTAGTCTCCAGCCTCTACCCTGTCCACGTGGGTGAGACTCCTAAGCTCAGTACCTTGCCCTGTACCTGGCATTCGTGCCCTGCCTGAACCTGGGCTATACTGGGCTTCCAAGCCCTACCGTAACCTGGGCCTCTGAGCCTGGCCCTTCCTGTAGCAGCCCTTGCCTGGCCTTCCGTGGCCTATCCGTACTGGGCCCTGTACTGGGCTTGCGGCCTACCTGACCCGAGGAGATGGGGGCGGGGGCCGGTTGGGAGCAGCTGGCCGTGTGCCCAGGGATTGAGGACCAGGGAGGTGATGTGCCCAGGGATTGAGGACCAGGGAGGTGATGTGCCCAGGGAGATGATGTGCCCGGGGATTGAGGACCAGGGAGGTGATGTGCGAAGGGATTGAGGACCAGGGAGGTGATGTGCCCAGGGATTGAGGACCAGGGAGGTGATGTGCCCAGGGATTGAGGACCAGGGAGGTGATGTGCCCAGGGAGGTGATGTGCCCGGGGATTGAGGACCAGGGAGGTGATGTGCGAAGGGATTGAGGACCAGGGAGGTGATGTGCCCAGGGATTGAGGACCAGGGAGGTGGTGTGCCCGGGGATTGAGGACCAGGGAGGTGATGTGCCCGGGAGGTGATGTGTCCAGGGAGGTGATGTGTCCAGGGATTGAGGACCAGGGAGGTGATGTGTCCAGGGAGGTGATGTGCCCGGGGATTGAGGACCAGGGAGGTGATGTGTCCAGGGAGGTGATGTGCCCGGGGATTGAGGACCAGGGAGGTGATGTGCCCGGGGAGGTGATGTGTCCAGGGATTGAGGACCAGGGAGGTGATGTGTCCAGGGAGGTGATGTGTCCAGGGATTGAGGACCAGGGAGGTGATGTGTCCAGGGAGGTGATGTGCCCGGGGATTGAGGACCAGGGAGGTGATGTGCCCGGGATTGAGGACCAGGGAGGTGATGTGCCCGGGATTGAGGACCAGGGAGGTGATGTGCCCGGGGAGGTGATGTGCGTAGGGATTGAGGACCAGGGAGGTGATGTGCCTAGGGATTGAGGACCAGGGAGGTGATGTGCCCAGGGATTGAGGACCAGGGAGGTGATGTGTCCAGGGAGGTGATGTGCCCGGGATTGAGGACCAGGGAGGTGATGTGCCCAGGGATTGAGGACCAGGGAGGTGATGTGCCCAGGGAGGTGATGTGCGAAGGGATTGAGGACCAGGGAGGTGATGTGCCCGGGAGGTGATGTGCGAAGGGATTGAGGACCAGGGAGGTGATGTGCCCAGGGATTGAGGACCAGGGAGGTGATGTGCCCAGGGATTGAGGACCAGGGAGGTGATGTGTCCAGGGAGGTGATGTGCCCGGGGATTGAGGACCAGGGAGGTGATGTGCGAAGGGATTGAGGACCAGGGAGGTGATGTGCCCGGGGATGGAGGACCAGGGAGGTGATGTGCCCAGGGATTGAGGACCAGGGAGGTGATGTGCCCAGGGAGGTGATGTGCCCGGGGATTGAGGACCAGGGAGGTGATGTGCCCGGGGATTGAGGACCAGGGAGGTGATGTGCCCAGGGAGGCGATGTGCCCGGGGATTGAGGACCAGGGAGGTGATGGAGATACAGACCCTGGTTCTAAAAAGGAAAACCGGCACAACCACAAACCAAAGTGTGCAAAAGGAGAGAGACAGCGACAGAGACAGAGAGAAAAGTGCCACAGAGCAGGCAGGGTGGGGGAGGAAGCTGGGGACATGGTGGAGGGACGGTGCTGGAACACTGTACTGGGCGAGTGTCGCCCACTGCTGACCACTACGAGGCAGAAGAAAATTCCCTGCTATGAAGCCTCATGGGCCAGTCAGTCCACTGGGAAGGCCAAAGCCCAGGCTGACCGCCTAGGAGAAGCTCCTCGTCCTGTTGGTCAGCTACACACGTCAGCTGGGAGGACCACGAGACCCCGAACTCTCCCGTCTTCTCAGAGGGCTCAGCTAGGCAAGACCATGAACCTGTGCCGTGCCTGAGACCCCGGGGTAAACCTGGGCCGCCCTTGTGCCACCTGGCAATGCCCCCAAATCACCACGAGATGGTGCTATTGCTCCACGAGTGTCTCCAGCCCGGCCACTGGCTGCCGCACTGTTTACCGGCGGCCCAGTCACCAGATGCTGTTGCTCCGAGCACCTTAGTACCTGCCTTCCCTTCAGACTCCTTCCTTCCCCTCACCACGCCTCATATGACAATAAGCTATTTGATTTTCCAAATCTGTGTTTTTTTGCTGAGGTCTTGCAGTTTACAGGACTGCGTCATGGATTGGCAAACTGCCGCACTGACACCTCCACGACCCAAGGCCCCTTCCCCAGCCCAGACCCTCTTAACGCCCTAGATCCCAGGTCTATTATCACGCCTTGGGGCTTGTTTCCTCTGGGAGTGGTCTAATTCTGTTTCCTTAAATCCCACACGGGATGTTTACTTCCCCGTAAGGTCTGTGCTCTCAATTGTAAAATTGAAGGTCAAACGCTTTAAGGGATATATAATAAAATTAACCACCACTCCACTCTCCCCACACCCACCACCCCCCAGAAAAAAAAAAACAACCTAAGGGCGGGCCAGAGAGATTAGTACAGGTGTAGGGGGAGGCATTGCCTGCGTGCAACCGCACGGTGCTCAGACACTGACAGCCCTGCTCCCTGGAGCACCGCCAGGAGGAGCTCCTGAGCAGAGCCAGGGTTACCCTTAAGCATTGTCAGGTGTGGCAGAAAAATATATTCTTTTGTTTTGTTTTCTGCCTTTTGGGGCCATATGCAGTGATGCTCAGGGGTTCCTCCTGGCTCTGCACTCAGGAATTACTCCTGGAGGTACTCGGGAACCATATGGGATGCTGGGGATCGAACCCGGGTGCAAGGAATACGCCCTCCCCACTGTACTATCGCTCCACCCCCTTACCTACATTTTATGCTTGAATATTTCAGTGTTGATTTCACAGCTTTGAGGAGACACTAACAATTAACCACATTCAGTCTAAATATGTCCCATAATAGTGATACCTAAATTTACTAATAAACTAACTTGGATAAATGTGCATTACAGTACACAGAATGTGCAATGTTCGCTATAGGAATTAGACAAATGATTTTGGACATAAACAGAAACAAATGAGTTTTTATTCACAGAAAGTCACTTTAATACCAGAATCAGTTCACAAAGAGTAGAAAGAAAGTGCAGAAGCTCCCTTTGGAAAAGCCTGGCACGGTCCCAAAGCAATGGAGAGAAAAGCTACCACGGGCAGTGAGGGGTCACTCAGACACTCAGACACACCCCGGTGAAGTAGCGAGTGTAAACACGGATATGTTTGAAAGTACTCGATCTGTTCTGGTTACACGATTTTAAATATGAGTTAACATCTAGGAAAAGACACAACTCTATTAGGGCCTTAGAAGAGGGGCACTTCAAAACCAATCTGTCGGAGAACATCCATAAACGCCAGGAGGGTCTCAGCCGGACCCTGAATGTCCTCTGGCCAGCCCGGGGGCAGCAGCCAGGGAGAGGGCCGGGAAGGGCCATTCCGAGTTCGAGCAGGGGAAACACTCCCCAAGGGGGTGCTGTGGGGCGTCAGCCCTCATCTGTGCCCACACAGGAATTGGGGAGCTGTGGGGCGTCAGCCCTCATCTGTGCCCACACAGGAATTGGGGTGCTGTGGGGCGCAGCCCTCATCTGTGCCCACACAAGAATGGGGTGCTGTGGGGCGTCAGCCCTCATCTGTGCCCACACAGGAATTGGGTGCTGTGGGGCGTCAGCCCTCATCTGTGCCCACACAGGAATGGCGTCAGCCCAAAGGGTCAAGAGACTGGGAGGCAAAAATCCTGGTCCTGGGACCTCCCCGAAGGCACTGGCCGGGCGAGCAGGGGGACAGGGAGACGGTTCTTCCCAGGGAACCCAGGGAGCAGATGGGGCAGCATACAGCGCCTGTATCTGATGGGCTTCAAGCTCTGAGCCTCACCCGCAACAAAGAACATCTTCAATCTTGGGATTTTTACACAATCTTCCAAGGGGCAAGCACAGAAATGTCCAAAATTCCAGCCCCGGCTTAGAGACATGGTTCAAAGGGTAGCACGTGCCTGGCTCTGTGAGGCCCTGGGAGAGTGTGTGGCGCATGCGTGTGTGTGTGTGTGTGTGTGTGTGTGAGGTCCTGGGAGAGTGTGTGGCGCATGCGTGTGTGTGTGTGTGTGTGTGTGAGGTCCTGGGAGAGTGTGTGGCGCATGCGTGTGTGTGTGTGTGTGTGTGGAGGTCCTGGGAGAGTGTGTGTGTGTGTGAGGTCCTGGGAGAGTGTGTGGCGCATGCGTGTGTGTGTGTGTGTGTGTGTGAGGTCCTGGGAGAGTGTGTGGCGCATGCGTGTGTGTGTGTGTGTGTGTGTGTGAGGTCCTGGGAGAGTGTGTGTGTGTGAGGTCCTGGGAGAGTGTGTGGCGCATGCGTGTGTGTGTGTGTGTGTGTGTGTGAGGTCCTGGGAGAGTGTGGCCATGCGGTGTGTGTGTGTGTGTGTGTGTGAGGTCCTGGGAGAGTGTGTGGTGCATGTGTGTGTGTATGTGTGTGTGTGTGTGTGAGGCCCTGGGAGTGAGTGTGTGTGTGTGTGTGTGTGTGGTGTGTTTATATGTGTATGAGGCCCTGGGAAAGTGAGAGTATGTGTGTCTATGAGGCCTTGGGAGAATGTGTGTGTGTGTGTGTGTGTGTTAAGGTCCTGGGAGAGTGAGTGTGTGTGTGTGGGCCTTGGGAGGAGTGTATGTGTGTGTGAGGCCCTGGGAGAGTGAGTATGAGTGTGTGTGTGGGTGAGTGTGTGTGTGTTCCATTACCCAAAAGAGTAAACACCACAGTGCTTCCTTAAATACTATGAATTAGGAATCTGTGACCTAAATCGTCACTGGTGACGTGATTCTAACCCTAGTCGTTTCTGCTGCATATGGACCTTGGGAAACCTGGAAGCAGAACCAACAGGTAGCCATGGCGGCTGGTCACCGCATCTAACTCCCAAATATCAAATCTCAACTTCTCTGCATTATCAGGGAGTGAAGAAATGCTTTCGATTGGCATTAACTCAGAAAAGAAGCTACTTTTTAGAGAAATCTTAAAATATCAAAACCTGTAAGAAATGACACATTGAATAGCTCTTCCCCAAGCCTCACCAATCTAAGTGCAGGAACTATTCATCCATAAAAATATAGACGTCAGTTCAGTACTTTTAGGGTCCATTCATGCTAAGCTCCGTTAAAAAAGAAGACTCAGTAGTAAGTTCCCAGATCCAGTGATAAGTACTCAAGTGTATATACAGCTAATAAAACATGTATGTCTAAACCTTCTTTTTCAAGGCAAACACAGAGCTGCATTTATATTGCATCCAGGCTACAGAATAAAGTGTCAACTCCAGAAAATATCTCCCTTGTAGCCACATTAAATGGGAGAGGAGATGAAATACATTTACTCTTTTCCCTTCTCCAACTTTTCTGTGGTTTCCAAGTTTTCTTTAAAGAACATGGAGTACTAACAAAAGCACTGTAAATATAAACAGGAATAATGCTCTAAGCAACCTTGACAATAAGGTGAGTATAATCGGACATTCTTGATCAACCATCCCATGTGATAAGCTGACACAGTGTTTCTGTTCAAAAGAACTGTTTTGTCCTCAAATCCACCCATTCCACTGTTTTACAGCCCTCAAACCTTTAAAACCAACCTATAGAAGGGCTTTATTCTTCTTGCCAAAAACCTGACTTGTGACACCTAAGTCTTCTGCCTCCTAGAAAAGGCAAACAACCCTGGACCTTAAGCTAGAATTAAAGTAACAGCAGACTCATTCAATATTAAATGGATCTACTTTGGAAAGGATCAGTTTGCTAGTATGTACGCTCACTATCTGCTAGCTTATGAAAGAAATGCTTTTCATATAACCTTGAAATAAATTCAAGTTGGCAAAACAACATATTTCATCTATTAGGATGCTACTGGATATCTTGCAAAACAGGGTCCCGCTGCTAACTTGAAATCCACCCCAGAGGAGTCTCCGTTTCTTAATTTAAATTCAATTGTTTATGAGACTTTTCACTTACGGTCCTGAGAAAATAAACCCTAAGCAGAGTAAGAGTTCCGGGTGACGCGTCCGACTGCCACCGGCCATCTCTTCCTGTGGCTAGACGAGACTCCCACCCCATAAGAAGGCCGCTTCTTGCTCTCCCACAGTGGAGCTGGCCAGCCGGGAGAGAGGCCTGGGAGCAAACAGGTCCCTGAGGTCAGCGGCTCCCACCTTGAAGACAGCTTCATGATCCTCCATTAGCCCAACAGGGGGGGATGCCGCAGGAGCCAGTCACTTCGGTGAGATAAAACTGAGAGCTTTGCCCGCTGTGAGACAGAGGTGCTCTCTCTCCCCCACTAGGTACCCGGAGAGAGGAAAGAAGAGATTCCTGAGGATAAAAGGATGAGAAAACGTTGCCCAAGCTTAATGCTTGCACCCATTCTGCCCGGGGACCCTCTCACCGGGGCAACAGGCAAAAAGTCCGCCAGCAGCTGGAGGCTGAGCCGGCTGTGGAAGGGCCTTGACGGTTGAGCTACTCTGCTGTGTGAGATGGGGGACACCGGCCCCATGCTCCAAGTCTCCTCGGCGGCTGGGTTTTGGCATGGAGGGGCTTGCTCGGAGCTTCGGGGGTCCTGTGCTGAGCAGAGGTAGTCGTACACAAGGCACCTGACGCCCGGCTGCGGGCACCCCACATGGCAGCTGAGCCTCTCACGGCCCGGGTGGTCTCGGTGATTTGGTTTGGTTTTAGGGCGGTTTCTTCCACATGATCCACTCTGGCCCCTTCCTCCGAGGGTGGGAGGGTCCCATCTTGCACAGTGACTACGGATGAGCATGGTCCCCCTCCGAGAGGACGACAGAAGCCCCCTCCATGGGCGCGGGGAGAGGAGGGGCCAAAGGGCAGCGCCGGCAGGAGGTGAGGAGCCTGCATAGTGCAAGGCCCCGACGTCCAGTCACAAAGGCCGGGCTCGCAGGGAGGGACACTGACAGACACACCACTCTGCACCTCTGGGAAGGGGAGACACCCCAGAGCATCTCTCTCACACACACACACACACACACACACACACACACACACACACACACACACGCACACACGCACACACACACAGCCCAAGGAAACGGAATACTGAGAGACAGCGCCCACCCAGCACAGGGCAGCCCGTGTTTGCCGGCCAGTGAGGCCCCGCGCACCCGGGAAGGTCAGCGGCCAGGCCTGCCGGTCATCACGTGATCTTCACCGGGACTTCTTGGCGCACAGCAGAGACACGTAGGGGACTCCGATGAAGGCCCATTTCTCGCTGGGCCAGAACTTGATGACGGGGCCTTGCTCAGGGATCTCGGAGGCGGCGCCAAAGTAGGCAAAGCACACGCAGCCCAGGTAGGCGGCCAGGCAGATGAGCACGTGCCTGTGGGGGGGGGGAGCACAGCGTGAGACCCCTTGCGCACAGGTCCTCGCGGCTAAGCCACTGCCCAGGGCTGGTGGGTGCCCCCATGCACAAGCCCTCGGGGCTGACCCACCTCCCCAGGGCCGCTGCTGGTTCAGAACGGGCGGGAGAGATTCCGCATGCCCAGAACAGCGGAAGGCCACGTGTGGGGCTGGGCTGGTCTCAGAACACACTGAAACAGGCCTCTGGGCTTTACCCCGAGGCGAGAGACCCCAGGCTGAGAGCAGGAATCCAAAGGGGGAATTCGGGGCCCTGGTAGACGGCAGCGGTGCCATTCCAGCCTCCACTGGGAGTTTATCAAGACTATCTGCTTCCGCAGCTTGGTAGGTGAGGGGCTAAAGGGTTTTAACTTGCCGCCACTGCGCCTGTAACATGTGTTTTCTAAAGAAAAGTCTCTCCTGTCTTATTTTTCTCCTGGGGTATGGGGGTTAATCAGTGGTGCTGGGGGTCCCCGGAGCTCTCGCATACCTGCGATAGCAATCTCTTCTGCTTGGGGGCCACACTCAACCTGTAATGATAATCTCTTCTGTTTGGGGGTCACACTCAACCTGTAATAATAATCTCTTCTGTTTGGGGGCCACACTCAACCTGTAATAATCTCTTCTGTTTGGGGGTCACACTCAACCTGTAATAATAATCTCTTCTGTTTGGGGGTCACACTCAACCTGTGATAATAATCTCTTCTGCTTGGGGGCCACACTCAACCTGTAATAATCTCTTCTGTTTGGGGGTCACACTCAACCTGTAATAATAATCTCTTCTGTTTGGGGGTCACATTCAACCTGTGATAATAATCTCTTCTGTTTGGGGGTCACACTCAACCTGTAATAATAATCTCTTCTGCTTGGGGCCACACTCAACCTGTAATAATAATCTCTTCTGTTTGGGGGGTCACACTCAACCTGTGATAATAATCTCTTCTGTTTGGGGGTCACACTCAACCAGTAGTAATAATCTCTTCTGTTTTGGGGGTCACACTATTTTTGGGGGGTCACACCCGGCAATGCTCAGCAGTTTCTCCTGGTTCTGCACTCAGGAATTACTCCTGGCGGTGCTCGGGGACCATATGGGATGCCAGGGATTGAACCCAGGTCAGCTGTGTACAAGCTAAAATATTAACAAAACTTTTAAGGAGTTGATAATTATTTATTTGAAAGAGCAGGTAAAAGATACTACCTTACTTTCATAAAGCATTATTAGATACACTATCGCTGGATTCAGTATTATATACTGTGACTTAACCTAAAGAAATGTTCAGGCGTATGAACAAATATAGGGGTGTACTACTCAGATCTTGCAAAAATGAAACAATAGAAATAACTGAGCATTGCCAGAGTAGTCCCCCTTTTCCATAAAAAGAAGGGGGAGAGTAGGGGTGTCTCCCAGTCATGCGTCCAGCATGCGTCCGGGGGTTCGTTCCAGACCACTCGGCTTTAGGGCTGGGACCCGACAGAAGCTTCTGCTACCCGCCAGCGTTCCCCACTAGAATTGCTCCCCGGGCCACACTCAGTGAGCAGCGCCCTTCTAAAGCTGATTTCCCCTTTGCACTCACAGTCCTGGACGGCAGTGAGGGAGAGAGGACTCGGGCCTGGAGCACGCGCAGCCGGAGGGGAGAGCTGCCCGTCGTCCCCCTCGTCCTCCTCATCCCCTCGTCCCCCCTCGTCCCCCTCGCCTTCTGGCGTGGTTTTGTTCGTTTCTCTTTTCAGCTGTGGGGCCTGCACTCCTCGGGCGGTTTCAAGTAACCAGATAATCATCCTGAATGACTCACTTCACTTCTCCACCTACAAAGCCAGTGGCTGAGCCTGTCCTTAGATGCCCACGAGGCCCAAGCTGCCACCTGGTCACACCCACCCTCTCGGAATAGAGACAGAACCAGGGTAAAGCACACGCTCTGTATGCAGCGGGCACTGGCTCCATCCCTGGCATCACACAGCTACTGAGTGCCACTGGGGGTGGCCCTGGAGGGCCCCCCCCCGCACACCACCTGGGTAATCCTCAGGCCACAGAACCAGGGGGCCGTGCAGCAAAGCATCCCCAGGCCCTTCCCTTGAACTACTCTCCTGCTGGTGTGAGATTCACTGGGTGCAGCCTGAGCACAGCTCCGGAGGCCCAGAGCTTCACCAACGTGGGCTCTTGGCATCGCCGCACCACATCTGCCCTGGCTCTCGCCACCGGCTCCCAGCCAAGAGCTCTGGGCTCAGGTGACTAACTTGGTGTTCAAGCTCCTTCAGGCTGGACTCATGGAGCGAGAGCTGAGAGACAGAAGCACGAACAATGAAGGCCTTTTGCCCAGGCTCCGTTTTTTCCTGATCCCTGGAGCTCCTTCCACCCTTAACTGCGCCACGGAACTGCCCAACAGGTGCCTTGAGGAGGGGTCTGCGCCAGCTCGGCTCCATGTTTGCACCCCAGCTGCAGAGGACCCCACAGGCTGGGCTTACCACACGCAGTGCAGGTACGGAAAGTGGAAGGCCGACAGCAGCTCGCAGAAGGCCCGGTCACTGATCCAGCAGCACAGGGCCAGCGTCCACCAGAGGCCAGAGAAGAGGCCCAGCTTAAACACACGCACGTTGTCACACCTGCAGGGAGAGTCAGAAGGCCCCAGGCGGTCAGTCTCGCTTCCTGCCACGGCCCTGCTTCTCACATCTCGCCACCCCACACCTGCTCCCCCACGTTCCTGCACCCACATGTTCCTGCACCTGCTGCTGTGAGCCCAAAGTATGTACTTTTGGTAATTATTTGTCTAACACCTAACTAGATCATACAATGAATGAGAGAGGGAAACTCTTGACTACTGACCTCGCTTACACCCAGGCCGAAGCAGGTGCCACGAAGCAGGAAGCACCGCTCTGTCGCTTGCTGAAGGGGCCACTAAACTGAAGAAGCAAAGGACGACTGCAGGTGGACCCCAGGAATCTGGTAGAACTCTTTTATTTTCATTTTAAAAAAATCAACAAAACAGTAGAAGACCGGAGTAATATCACAGCGGGAGGGCGTTTGCCTTGCACATAACCGATCCGGTTTGATCCCCGGCATCCCATATGGCCCCCTGAGCACTGCCAGGAGTAACTCCTGAGTGCAGAGCCAGGAGTAACCCCTGAGCATCGCCAAAACAATTTGTCTCTTCTTGCTGGGGTCCACATGGAAGAAGAGTTTGTAGGAGGGAGGGGGATCCCTGAGCACACAGCGTCTAGGATGAGCAAACGAGTCAGCGCCTTAATTCCGACATGGATGTGTTTGGGGCGCTGTGCGGTCAACTGAGATACAATCTGAATCTGAGCATAAAGAAGGAACTAGGCAGAAGGGCTAGGAAAGGGGGAGGAGTCCACTGGAGGACACAGAGAGACAGAATGCCTGAAGGGCCAGGCAGGCTTCATACTGAGGGTCTGGAATGTTCTCATGACGGCAACAGCAACTCCGGGAAGAGACAACCATGATTATTTGGGATGTTGTAGGAAAGAGCGGAAGTCAGTTTCCGGCCGGGGCCACTCACAAGGAGGACAGTGGCAAGGACCAGGCACAGGAAACTCAGGGAGGGACCTCTAAGAGCCAAGATGAAAAGGTCATAATTCATGATCATGACCAGAACACAGCAGAGCACAGGACCCATCCGTTGCCTTGCAGGAACGAGTCACCGAAACAATGAGTCAACGTCTCTAGGAAGCTAAGAGTGTATCAATCACGGACTCTAGCCAGGGCTATGGACGTCAGCAAGCGCTGTGCAGTCAGACGAGCACACTGTTCCCACACCATCGGCCGGCCCTGTGTCTACCCTACACAGGCTCTAAGCCACTGTTCCTACACTGTGGGCCGGCCCTGTGTCTACCCTACAAGGCTCTGAGCACACTGTTCCTACACTGTCGGCGGGCCTGCGCCTACAGGCTCTGAGCACACTGTTCCCACACCGCGGCCGGCCCCGGCTACCCTACACAAGCTCTGAGCACACTGTTCCAACATAGTCAGCTGGCCCTGCGTCTACCCTACACAGGCTCTGAGCACACTGTTCCCACACTGTGGGCCGGCCCTGCGTCTACCATACACAAGCTCTGAGCACACTGTTCCCACACTGTGGGCCAGCCCTGCGTCTACCCTACACAAGCTCTGAGCACACTGATCCCACACCGTCGGGCCGGCCCTGCGTCTACCCTACACAAGCTCTGAGTACACTGTTCCCACACCATCAGTTGGCCCTGTGTCTACCCCCCTACACAAGCTCTGAGCACACTCGATCCCACACCGCGGCCGGCCCTGCGCCTACCCTACACAAGCTCTGAGTACACTGTTCCCACACCATCAGTTGGCCCTGCGCTACCCTACACAAGCTCTGAGTACACTGTTCCCACACCGCGCCAGCCCCTGCGTCTACCCTACACAAGCTCTGAGCACACTGTTCCTACACTGTCGGCCGGGCCTGCGTCTACCCTACACGAGCTCTGAGCACACTGTTCCTACACTGTTGGCCGGCCCTGCGTCTACCCTACACGAGCTCTGAGCACACTGTTCCCACATAGTAGCTGGCCCTGTGTCTACCCTACACAAGCTCTGAGCACACTGTTCCTACACTGTTGGCCGGCCCTGCGTCTACCCTACACAAGCTCTGAGCACAGCGTTCCCACACCCTGCATCTACCCTACACAAGCTCTGAGCACACTGTTCCCACACTGTCAGCCGGCCCTGTGTCTACCCTACACAAGCTCTGAGCACACTGTTCCCACACCGCCAGCCGGCCCTGCGTTCCTGCGTTACCCTACACAAGCTCTGAGCACAGCGTTCCCACACCGTCAGCCGGCCCTGCATCTACCCTACATAAGCTCTACAGCAACTGCGTTTGCGGCTTGGCCATCTTGGCATTCGTGGGATCACGCCTGCAAGTGTACTGAGAGCTGATTCTCTCCCCGCCTCCGAGTGTGTACACCTGTTTCTTGGTCAAGTTTCTGTGACAACAGGAAGAGAACCAGAAGTGGAAATGGCAGATCAGGAGTGTGGCTTGGGATCAAGCTGAATCGATGCCTGTGCCAGAAACATGCAGTTTGGCAAGCTCAGGCAGGTAGCGTATACGGCCGGGAATGAGACCTACCTCTGGAGATCACTCGCAGACGTGTGGGAATGAAAGCCACGGGCAAACGAGGTCCTTCGTGAGGGGAAATACCAGGAGAGGAAGCAAAGATAAGAACCGTACTTTAAAGGACCCGCACAGGTAAACAGGCGCAGGAAGAAGCTGGCATGGGAGCCCAGGAAGGAGAAACCCAGGAGAGAATGCCGACAGGAACACAGGAGGAGCTGAGCGAAGAGGGGGAAGAATCCAGACTGGAGCAGGTTTAAGAGTTAAAAGGGAAATCAGAGGAAGTTCAACTGCAATGTACAGGAAACCTAAGTGGGGCCGGAGCGATAGCACAGTGGGGAGGGTGTTTGCCTTGCATGCAGCCAATCCAGGTTCAATCCCCAGCATCCTATATGGTCCCCTGAGCACCACCAGGAACACAGAGTTTGGAGTAACCCCTGAGCATTGCCAGGTGTGACCCAGAGAGCGAGCGAGCAAGAGAGAGAGAGAGATAAGTGATAGATATATACCTTTTGGGAAAAATTGTGACTGAGTTAACGTTTTACTTTTCTTATTTTGTTTCTTGGGCCACACCCAGCAGTGCTGAGGAGCTGCTTCCAGGGTGATCGAGGGACCATGTGGTGTCAGGGATCAACCCTGAGACTCCTCCATAAAAAGTATGTGTTCACTTCCTAGACTCAAGCAATGAGCCCGCACACCACAAGCCAACCTGCTTCCTTCCTTTCTTTATTCCATCCTTCCTTCTCTCCCTCCTTCCTCCCATTGTGGGTCACACAGGGAGGTGCTCAGGGGTCACTCCTGACTCTGCCCTCAAGAGGAACCCCTGGCAGTCCACACACACAAAGGCCATTGCCTTATCCGCTGATCTCTCCAGCCTTAGACTCAGATGTTTCAGAGCTAATAGAAGTCACCCTGTAGAGACTGAAACAAGCAAAAGAAATTATTTGAGGACCAGAGTGACAGAACAGCAGACTGGTGTCTACTCTGCATGCAGCAGACCAAGTTCAATCCCCAGCATCCCGTATGGTCCCCTTAACACCACCAGCAGCAACTCCTGAGCATTACGGGTATGGCCCCCAAACAAACAAACGAAAATCACCCAGTGGAGAGAGGGGCAGATAACAATGTAGACAATTTCCAGGAGCAGAGTAGGTATAGGAAAAGATAGGAATAATCTGTATGTAGAAGGACCAACCCTAAATGAACAGAGAAATACTCTATGATGTTGCAATTGGTGAAAGCGAGGATGAGACCAACCAGCTGTGACCATAACCTACGCTGTCACAGAGCAAGGTTTTGCATATAGGATAGAGATGCAATTACTCTGTGGCAACTTAGAAAGATTAGAATACTGGGACCGGAGGATAGGCCAGCGGGTAGGGTGTTTGCCTTGGGCGCGGCCAACCCAGGTGGGATCCCGGCATCCCATATGGTCCCCTGAGCACCGCCAGGAGTAATTCCTGAGTGCAGAGCCAGGAGTAACCCCTGAGCATTGCCGGATGTGACCCCACCCCAAAAAAAAAAAAAAAAAGATTGGAATACTAAAGGAAAATGTTTCTCTGTTTAAAGACCCCAATTTGGAGCAGAATTTATTCAAAACATTACTCCCTAGCCACTGTATTTCCATATTTGCTCTTGTTTGAGTATTATAAATAAAAATTATTTTCCTTTTCCCTAAGCTATTTTTAAACAAAATGATAGGCTGAAACGTATTATTAGACTAGAGTTAAAATGAAAACTAGATTACAGTGAAATTTCAGAAACAGCCAAAATCACAACAATCTATTCACTTCAAGCATCCCTGGAAATTAGCACCCCTGGACTGTTAACAATTCTATTTCAGACATCCATATCAGTGGTTGCAGTGTTTTCCAAAGAGCTTCAAGACCAGAGTCGGCTTGAGTAGTACATAAGCAGATTCAAAGCTATAGGAGCCAGTCCCTCAAGGCCCGGAAGTCTGAAAAGACCCATCATGCAACTTGCACTGGGGCTGGAGTGGTAGTCAGAGGGGAGGGCATTTGCCTTGCACACGGCCGATTTGGGCTCTATCCTGGCATCCCATCTGGTTCTCCAAGCACTGCCAGGAGTAATTCCTGAGTGTAGAGCCAGGAGCAACCCCCTGAGCATTGCTGGATGTGTCCCCAAAAGCAAAAAAATATTAATTAATTAAAATACAACTAGCATCTCCACCTACACACATTAGGGGAATTTTTTTTTTATCATTTTTGGTTTTCTTTTGGGGGCGGTGGTGTCACACCTGGCGATGCTCAGGGGTTACTCCTGGCTCTGCACTCAGGAATTACTCCTGGCGGAGCTCAGGGGGACCATATGGGATGCCAGGGATCGAATCCCGGGCCGGCACAGGCCGGCCGCGTGCAAGGCAAATACCCTACCCGCTGGGCTATCACTCCGGCCCCATTTTCGCTCTCTCTCTCTCTCTCTCTCTCTCTCTCTCTCTCTCTCTCTCTCTCTCTCTCTCTCTCTCTCTCTCTCTCTCTCTCTCTCTCTCTCTCTCTCTCTCTCTCCTTCCTTCTCTTACACATTGTGGATTGCAATACATACATTTACAGGTTATCATGTATATACCTTTGCATATATTCAATGCTCAGTTCTAGGCTGGTATTATCATTTTCAACCATTATTAGTACACTGTTCCCTTCTCTGTCTTACCTAACCTCTGACACCCACACAGTTGTAGTAGATTCTACCCACTGACAAGACCTCCTGATCCATGTTTTGCCTGACCTTGGATATTAGTATCATTCTATTTTTTGTATATCCTGCAAATAAATGCAGTCATTCTATATCTGTTCTTTTCCCTCTGGCTAATTTCACTCAGCATGATCCTCTCCATTTCCATCCACTTATAAGTAAATTTCATGATTTCCTAACAGCTGCAAGTATTCCATTGTGTATATGTACCATAGTTTCTTTATCCAGTTATCAGTTCTCGGGCACTCTGGTTGCTTCCAGATTCTGGCTATTGTGAATAGTGTTGCTATGAATATAGAATTTAGATGGTGTTTCTGCTATGTGCTTTTGGCCTCCCAGCGTATATTCCCAGGAGTGGTATGGCTGGGTCAAATGGGAGCTCAATTTCTAGCTTTTGGAGGAATGTCCATAGTGTTTTCCAAAAAGGCTGTACCAGTTGGCATTCCCACCAACAATGGATGAGTCCCTTTCTCCCCTCATCCATGCCAGCACTTGTTGTTCTTGCTCTTTTGGATATGTGCCAGTCTCTGTGGCCCAACAATAATTTTTTTTTTTTTTTTGCTTTTGGGTCACCCGGCGATGCTCAGGGGTTTCCCTGGCTCTGCACTCAGGAATTACTCTGGCGGTGCTCGGGGACCATAGGGATGCGGGATCGAACCCAGGCCGGCAGCGGTGCGGCAAGCCCACCGCTGGGCTATCGCCCCCCAAAATAATTTTTAAAGGGAGGTAATGACTCTGGAGAAAACTATTCATAATACAAATTGTTGGATTACCCCTGCTTTTTGTATTGTAAATTAAATGTTTTCAATTAAGGCTATTAAGATAGTTAAGAAGACAGTTAAGGTAGTTAAGTAGCTAAGACAGGATTCTGCCTCTGTCCTGGGGATATATATATCCCCAGGACAGGATCCATCTTGGTTAGCTGAGAGAGAGGGGGTCGAAGAAGAAAGAGGCCCTCTCTCTTCACGTCCTCTCTCTTCAGACCCTCTCTCTTCAGGCCAGAGAAATAGTACATACACAGATGAGGTGATTCCCTACAAACACATGACCAGAAGTTGTCCTGAGCACCACTGGGAGTGACCCCTGAGTGCAGAACTAGGAGCAGGCCCTGAACATAATTGGGAATGGCCTAAACACACCCACCTCAAACAGAAGTCAAATGCTCACGCCCTCATCCTAGACCTTCAGAATCAGAACCTTTGCATGGGTAGTTCAGCATCTATACCTGCAATGGCTTCCTAAGTGACTCATGCGTCCTCTGATTAAGAGCCACGCAAACCGGCACAGAGCAAGAGGCCAGTAAACACTGCACAAGTGAACAAGTGAATGAGCAGGTGGACTCAGGCTTACTAAGTTTTCCAAGTTTTCCAGGTAAGATGATGAAGTAGTAGCCAATTTAAAGACAATTTAAAATTTTAAAGACTTAAAAAAATTTTGGGGCCAAAGCGATAGCCCAGCAGGTAGGGCATTTGCCTTGCAAGCAGCCGGCCTATGCCGGCCCTGGTTCGATCCCCGGCATCCCATATGGGTCCCCCAAGCACTGCCAGGAGTAATTCCTGAGTGCAGAGCCAGGAGTAACCCCTGAGCATTGCCGGGTGTGACCCAAAAAAGCAAAAAAAAAAAAAAAATTAATTTGAAGGCAATTTAAAATTACAGGCTAATAACACCAGCTTTTTTGGGGGTTGGGGGAAGGGAGGGCTTGGGGGGGGAAATACCAGGTAGTGCTCAGTTACTACTGACAAGGCTCAGAGTACACTAAGCAGTGCTAGAGATGGACCTGGTTTGATTCCCGGCATCCCATATGGTCCCCGAGCATGGCCAGGAGTAATTCCTGAGTGCAGATCCAGGAGTAACCCCTGAGCATCACCGGGTGTGATCCAAAAAAGCAAAGAAAAAAGAGTAGCCAATAGCTCGGATTTCCTTGGATATAGATATTTATTCCCTCTATCTCCTTCCTCTTTTTCTTTTGTGTGAGTGCGAAACCTTTTTTAGGACTTTTCCCCTTTATTCTTGTCTTATAAATAAACCCAAACCCTTGTACAATAACAAATCTCGACCGCTTGGTCTATGTGAATGTCAGGTTCTCGAGATGTTCCCGCTAAGCCTGTTGGTCACTGGGACGCATTACAAGCTCTGAATAGCTGGCCCCTGGCTTTGGAAATGAAATTATTAAAAAATGTTATCTTGAACAAAAATAATCATCCTCTTGCTTCCAGCTCAACAGACATAAACTAACTCTCCGTGTGGAGCTAGACCTCTCCGCCACGCTCAGGAGCAGTCAGGAACGAACTCTCCAAACAGAGCCAAACTTCTCTGCCACGCTCAGCAACAGTCAAAGAACCGAGAGCTGGCGAAGTTCGCCCCACCCCCCCCCCAGAACAGCTAGAGGGGGAGGGAGGCAGCCGGCACCCACCTCTTCAGCTCTGCGATGAGCAGCGCCGTGCACGGTAGCCCGAGGGACATCAATGAGATGCTGTTGATGGCAGGCTTGACAAACGCGAGGCCAGTGGTGACCGCAGACAGGGCGCACACCACCACCTTGAATCTGCCCCTGGAAGGGCAAGAGCAAACCAAATCATTCGCAAAGGAGGCCTGGAGTGTTTGTGCAAAAGCAAGTAGAGACACTGCTGGTGGAAGCAGACAGAAACACATCAGTCTCAAACCACCCAGACCCCTGGTATCTCCACTCAATGCTTTTCGTTGTTGTTCTGGGCCAAGCCCAGTGATGCTCAGGGAGTACTCCTGGCTCTGCTCTCAAGATCACTCCTGGTGGGGCTCCAGGGACCATATGGGGTGCTGGGGCCAGCCTGGGTCAGCCATGAGCAAGCAACCACCCTACTGCTGTACTGTCCCTACTGTACACACACACAATGGCTTGATGCGTGCCAGAGATAAAACCTGAGCTAATTTTCTATTTGTTTGTTTGTTTGTTTTTCCTTTCATATATTCTAAAGCACATTTGGCAAATTTGTTCCATAAAGGGTAAAAATTTAAGCATTTTAAGACTGGCAAGTTACAGATTCTCAGCTTGGCTACTGTGCCACGGAATGGAATAAATTATGTGAGCGGGCATGGCAGTGCCCCAATAAAACCCGATTTGCAAAACAGAGGCCTGGCTCACAGATCATCACTTCCCAACCCCCTTCTACAGTGTTAAGATGTCTGAATTTTGCAATAAAAAGCAGAACCCACTGGGCCAGAGAGCTGGCTCAAAGGGCTGGAGCCTTGACAAGGGGGACTGAGGTTCAAGTCACCACACGGTCCCCCCACAGGGCTGAGCAATTCCTAAGCACTTAGCTGGGAATAAGCCCAGAGAACGGCTATGTGTGGGCCCCAAACAAACAAACAAACATACAAACAAACAAAAAGACTATTTACAAGCCATAAACCTTGTCCTAGCTCCAAAGGAAAACTAGGGCTAGAGTCTGAAACAACAGTACAGCGGGTAACTGACTATTTACAGTCAATCCATGCTCAATCCCCTGCATCCATACGGTCCCCCAAGCTCCTGAGCATCTCTGAGTATGTATTCCCCCAAAAAAAAATAAGAAGTAATTCCTAAGAATCTACCCAGGAGTAGCCTCTGAGTACTACCTAGTGTGGCATGCATGCAGACACACACACACACACACACACACACACACACACACACACACACAAACACACACACAAACACACACACACATGTGTCTAATGCAAAACAGAACATCAGAAATAGTTCAGGGGTTCAGACTTGCCTTGCACATGGCCAACTCAGGTTCAGTCCCTATATTGCAATGGGCCCCAGAGCACAACCAGGAATAATCCCTGAGCACAAAGGCAGGTATAGTCCCCAAACTTCCCAAATTAAAAAGTAAATTTAAAAAATGTAAAAGTCTTTTAAAATTCTAATGTTTCTATGTATTGACAATCCACTGCCATTTTTGTTTTTGTTTTGGGGGTCTCACTGAGCAGTACTCAAGGCTTACTCCTGGCTGAGCTCAGGGATCAGAGATCACTCCTGGGGACCGTATGGGATGCCGGGAATTGAATCCCGGGTCAGCTAGGAGCAAGGCAAGCGCCCTCCGAACTTTTCCATGGTTCCAGCCCCTCCACTGCCATTTCTCGCTAAGGTTTGGTGCGATGGGTCTGGGTGGAGACGTGCATGGGGCCACACGCTTGCTCCTCTCCCTGGACTCTACTTCCTTATCTGTGAAAGGAGACGTCGGGAACAGATCTCCAAGTTCTGAGACACAGGAGCTCAAGCTTTTCCTGAAGCTTGTTGTTCTTCTTCGTCAGCACAATTTATTTTGGCCAGGAGCCTGGGGACCAGGTCACAGTGCGCAAAGTAATTGGGCTAAAATTCCACGTCAGGAAATCAAAGCGCACAGAAACCTTCACATCACAAGCGTTATCTCCTAGGAGGAAACCTGTTTATCATCAAGGCTCGGGAAGTTGTTCATCACGCTGCCAGCTCTGCCTGGAATGCCTCACAGCCCTGAACTTCACAGAGGCGGACATCACACACAGACCCCCGGGAAAATGCTGTTTTTTACCCCTGGCTGTCGGGTCTCCTTCAGCTGCCGGTGGCCGGCCACACACAGACTCTGTCTGGCACCTAACTCTGGACACGCACAGAGCCTCTCTGACAGGGTTCGAGGTTCTATGACACACACCAAAGCTTCCTGGGGTCGTTCTGCACTGAATGAACACATAATTGACAACTTCCGAACTACACCACCCTTGGGAGCCAATGGTTTAGGATGCCGAGAGAGGTTAGAGGGGGTGGGCGGGGGCTATGGACGCCCGTGACGCCAGCCTGAGCTCCACATTCTCTCAGAAGCGGTGGCGCCTGGAGCATGCTACTGAAAGCTCCAGCTCTGAGGGTTCCAAGGACATGAGGGTTCCAAGGACATGAGGGTTCCATGAACATGAGGAGTCCATGGACATGAGGGTTCCATGGACAGGAGGGTTCCATGGACATGAGGAGTCCATGGACATGAGGGTTCCATGGACATGAGGGTTCCATGGACATGAGGACTCCATGGACATGAGGGTTCCATGGACAGGAGGGTTCCATGGACATGAGGAGTCCATGGACATGAGGGTTCCATGGACAGGAGGGTTCCATGGACATGAGGGTTCCATGGACAGGAGGGTTCCATGGACATGAGGGTTCCATGGACAGGAGGGTTCCATGGACAGGAGGGTTCCATGGACATGAGGGGTCCATGGACAGGAGGGTTCCATGGACAGGGAGGGTTCCATGGACATGAGGGTTCCATGGACAGTAGGGTTCCATGGACAGGAGGGGTTCCATGGACAGGAGGGTTCCATGGACAGGAGGGTTCCATGGACATGAGGGTTCCATGGACAGGAGGGTTCCATGGACAGGAGGGTTCCATGGACAGGAGGGTTCCATGGACAGGAGGGTTCCATGGACAGGAGGGTTCCATGGACAGGAGGGTTCCATGGACAGGAGCGTTCCATGGACAGGAGCGTTCCATGGACAGGAGGGTTCCATGGACAGGAGGGTTCCATGGACAGGAGGGTTCCATGGACAGGAGGGTTCCATGGACAGGAGGGTTCCATGTACAGGAGGGTTCCATGGACATGAGGGTTCCATAGACATGAGGGTTCCATGGACAGGAGGGTTCCATGGACAGGAGGGTTCCATGGACAGGAGGGTACCATGGACAGGAGGGTTCCATGGACAGGAGGGTTCCATGGACATAAGCCCCCCAGCCCCCCACCGCCGGGTCCTGCTGTTCTTGTTCACATGAAAACACTCAACCCTTTGCCTGATGCCAGAATGACTAATATTTTTAATTACTGTTTGAAAATAAACGCTATTTCATTTTTAATTTTCGGCTTGAGGGCCCAGAGCCGGCTGTGTTCAGGGGACTCCAGGGTGCCGGGGATCAAACCACGATCACCTCCAGCCCTGCCCCTTGTGTCTCCAGCCAGAGGATAAACATCATTTTAGAGAACAGCCACGTCACTGATAATATCACATCCTCAGGGAAAACCTGGCTGCCGCCGTCCTCACCCAGGCTCTGTAGAGAACTGCCAAATAGTTCAAAGGCAGAAAACCTGACAAAACGTGCCTTCTTGAGCAGCACCGAGGGCCGCCTCCCACATCACAGGCAGAGGGTGTGGAGGAATATGCACTGGGAGCAGCGTCGCCAACCAGGACATCCTGCCGATACACGGTTCCGCCACCGGCAGAAGTAAACACGCTCACATGCCTGGCAGGGAGCCAGCGGCCCTGGGACAAGAGAATATGAAATCTCCGCCCTCCTGAGCCTCCACTAGGCTTTTCTAACTCTCTGGTTCTCAGCGGGTTCAGAGGCTGCTCACAGGGTTGAATTCACTGCGCCAACCCAACCCAGTTAGTGTTGGACTGCTGGGCGGCCTGGCAGAGAAACGCATCTGTACTAAAACTGAGACAGGCACCGAGGCGTCGGGCCCTGCCTTCCGCTTCACAGCCATCGTGGTCTCAGACTGGAATTGAAGGTCAGGAGGTACCCGGCACCCCTGCTCCCACGCCTCCCAAGCCAAACTGCAGCCACACGGTACCAGGCACATTATACGCTTATAATGGTGCTGCCACCATGTCTTTCTTAACTAAACAAAACTCTGAGGTTTTGTTTTATTTTTGCTTTTTTGGGTCACATCCAGTGATGCTCAGGGGTTACTCCTGGCTCTGCAGTAAGAAATTACTCCTAGAGGGAATCAGGGGACATTGGTGATGGGAAATGGGCTCTGGTGGAGGGATGGGTGCTGGAACACTGTATGACTAAAACGCAAACATGAACATCATTGTAATTGTATATCTCATGGTGGTATAAAAATAAATAAATAAATACAAAAAAAAAAGAAAGAAAAAAAAAGAAATTACTCCTAGAAGTACTCAGGGGACCATATGGGATGCCGGGATCGAACCTATGTTGGCCATGTGCAAGGCAAATGCCCTATTATCCTATGCTCTGGCCCCCTGCTTTTTTTTTTTAGAGGTTTGGGGGAAACGGGCCACACCCAGCAATATTCAGGACTTACTCAGCTCTCAGGGTCATTCTTTCTTTCTTTTTCCTTTTTTGCTTTTTGGGTCACACCTGGCAATGCTCAGGGATTACTCCTGGCTCTGCACTCAGGAATTACTCCTGGCAGTGCTCGGAGGACCATATGGGATGCCAGGGATTGAACCCGGGTCAGCCGCGTGCAAGGCAAACGCCCTACCCGCTATGCTATCGCTCCGGCCCCTCTCTCTCTCTCTGGCCTCTTAATCATCATTTTATTTATATTGTCACGTCACAAATATATGTTAGGGTCATCACTGGGCTGGGCTCCATTGTTTGCTGTTTTTCTTGCTATATTCCTCACCGTTAAATGTGCTAGACCAGGGCCGGAGGTTATAGCACAGCAGGTAGGCCAATTGCCTTGCATGCTGCTGACCGGGGATGCAGCTGACCTGGGTTTGATCCCCAGCATCCCATATGGTCCCCTGCGGATGACTGGGGATGCTGCTGACCCAGGTTCAATCCCCGGCATCCCATATGGCCCCCAGAGTATTGCCAGGAACAATTCCTGAGTGCAGAGCCAGGAGTAACCCCTGAGCATCGCTGCGTGTGACCCAAAAAAAAGTCAATCAATCAATCAATAAATGTGCTAGACCTCATGGTACATGTAAATATGTGGAACATAAACTTACCTGTCATTCCGAAAAATCTTTGGAAGGTATCTTCTAGGAAACCACATAGCCAAGGCACACATCAAAACCCAGAGGATAGCAAGTTCATCAAGCATCTGGCCCAGGAAACTAAGCGTTGCATGGAAGTAGACGGACCCAATTCCTAGAATCAATAACAACCAACACAAAGGTCATCATATATACTTAAAGAGAAACTTGGTTTTACGTAATTTCCCTTGCCTCAACATTACCTCTAGCACTGTGTGAACCTGTAGCAGAAAGCCACATGGCATATTAAAGGAGGGGGAAAATTTCTACTTTTTTCTTCATGGAAGACCTAATTACACAGTTGAATGAGGGAAAAGAGGTGATCATAGATGAAGAGACTGACAAATTTAATATGCTGTGTAAGAACAGTTCTTTGCCAACAGCTATCACGATGACCAGATCACCTTTTCTCTCTGAAAAACGAAACTGAAGGAAGAAATTTATACCACCCCAGGCATGCTAACTTCAAGTCAATAAAGAGGATTCAAGTAGGGCCCAAATATTAGCCCACTGAAGTACTAAATTCAGTAAAATATACTATCTTGCTCCACTGAGCCCTCGTGGAAGGAAGGCAGTAAATAAAAAGTCACCATTCCCTCACTGTTGAGAATATCCAGCCTGCTCTGGAAGGAAATGGAAATTACACAAGTATTTCCCAGAACAATAAAGGTTTAAATGTCTAGAATTGTTTTAATTAAATTTATTTATTTTTCACTTTTGAGGATTTGGGGCCACTCCCAGCAGTGTTCAGGGCTTACTCCTAGCTCTGTGCTGAGAGATCACTCCCGAGGTGCTTGTGGGATCATACATTTGAATCCAGGTAGCAACATGAAAGCCTTACCTGCTGCGCTATCACTCGAGCCCCAAACATGCAGGTTTTCGGGGCGGTGAGCCATCCTGGAGGCTCAGGGATTACTCCTGGCTCTACGTAGACTCAGCCATCACTACTGGTAGGGCTCTGGGAATAAGTGCTGGGGTGGAACCTGGGTTGGCCACATGGAAGGTAAATGCCCAGCCCACTGTACTATCTCTGTGGCCCAAAAAGGAGATTTTTTTTAAATCATTTAATCCATCAGAAATCACCACCTCACTCCCATTTGACCCAGCCATACCACTCCTGGGAATCTACTCTGGGAAACCAAAAATACGCAAGCGGAAACACCATCCCTACTTTTATGTTCATAGCAGCATTATTCACAATAGCCAGAATCTGGAAGCAACCAGAGTGCCCGAAAATCGATGACTGGATAAAGAAGCTTTGGTACATCTACACAATGGAATACTATGCAGCTGTTAGGAAAAATGAAGTTATAAAATTTGCCTATAAATGGATGGACATGGAGAAGATTATGTTGAGCGAAATTAGCCAGAAGGAGAGAGACAGATACAGAATGACTGCATTTATTTGCATGGCATAAATATATATGTACATATTATGTTACCAATATCCAAGGTCAAGTGAAACATATATCAGGAGGTCTTGTCAAAGGTGGAAATTATGACAAACATGTGGAAGTCAGAGGTTAGGTAAGACAGAAAATGGAACAGTGTGCTAATAATTGTCAAGGGTACTAATGCCAACCTAGAACTGAGCATTAAATAGAGGCAAAAGGATACACATGACAACCCTTTAATGTACGTTCTGCAATCCATAGTCTGGAGGGAAGGAAAAGAGAAAGAGAGAGGAAGGGAAAGAAATAAAGAACCTGCCATGGAGGTGGGCTGGGGAAGTGGGGGAGGGAACCGGGGACGTTGGTGGTGGGAGATGGGCACTGGTGGAGGGACGGGTGCTGGAACACTGTATGACCAAAACCCAAATATGAACTTTTTTTTTTTGGGTCACACCCGGCAATGCTCAGGGGTTTCTCCTGGCTCTGCACTCAGGAATCACTCCCAGCGGTGCTCGGGGACCATGTGGGATGCCGGGGATCGAACCCGGGCCGGCATGAGCCGGCCGGCGTGCAAGGCAAACGCCCTACCCGCTGGGCTATAGCTCCGGGCCCCCCAAATATGAACTTTTTTAATTGTATATTTTTTTATTTGTATATCTCACGGTGGTATAATAAAATACTTAAAAAAAAGGATATAAAAAGACAAAAAACAAATTCCTTACATACTGTAGGATTAAATACTTAAAAAAGGATTACAACAACAACAAAAAAAGAAATCACCACCTCAGGCTGGAGCAATAATACAGCTGGTAGGTGCCTGTCTTGCACCCAGCCAACTCATATTCAGTCCCTAGCACCCCATATGATCCCTGGAGTCCTACCAGGAGTAAGCCCTGAGCACCACTGGGTGTGGCCCCAAACAAGTAAACAAGTAAACAAGAAATAAATAAATCACAGTCTCATCAGAGTTAACTGCTCACAAGACTTTCTTCAGGGGGCCAGAGTGATAGCACAGTGGGTAGGCATTTGCCTTACACATGACCAACCCAGGTTCAATCCCCAACATCCCAGGAGTGATTCCTGAGCATCACCAGGTATGACCCAAAAAGGAAGGAAAAAAAAGATTTTTTTTCAGAAGTTCTCAGCAGATGTTGGATGACAGATCTAGCTAATCTGGGAGCTTTGTTGTTTTGCCCACTCCCAGCTTAATCTATTTAAGCCAAGGTTCATTCTAATGAGACCTCTCTTCTATGTAAACACTGCTAGAGGGTGTGGCAGTTACAGAAGTCACCTTGATTGAATAACTTCTGACTTATACATCTACTAAGACTTCTATGTTTTCTAGATTGGGCACAGATTCTCTTTATACCCACTGCACCCAGCGTGGGACAGTTAGAATTTACCAGGAGACTACCACGCTGGCTACGTTGAGACTATAGGAAGTATCATACTAGTTTGCTTTAAGCAGGCAAGTGTGACCCTTTCAGTACATGAGAACAAGATAATCAGAATTACCCTGGTGCAGATAATAATAAGAAGGACCTTGTGGGTACCATCTAGATTACACGAAGCTCATGAAATAAAGATGTATTACTTTATATCAGCCCTCTCTCTCTCTCTCTCTCTCCCAGTGTTTTACATAAGAGATAATCTCAGGATTAACCTTTGTTTATACCTGCAATAGGGTGTGGCACTGCTCTTCTACACTCTGTTTAGGGTTCTTTGTTGACCCTCCCTGGATTACTTGGTGTGTATATAAGGGGACTGACTTGAGGCCCCTTCGGCTTTTGACTCCTCAGCTTTCGGCTTTTGACTCCTGTGGCTTTTGGCTCCTCGGCCTTTTGCTTTTGGCTTTTGGTTTTTGCTCTTTGGCCTTTTGCTCCTTCTTATGGGTAGGACTCATCTCGGATGAGATCCTCTCTCTTTGGTGGGAGACTTAGGCTCTTTTTAATGGTCTAAGTTCGGACCAGAGCTAGAGTTCTTTCATTATATTGGAGTGCTATGGAAGAGCTTTGGTACTATTAAAAGCCTTTTTTGGGAACTGCACCAGACTCGTGAGTTTTCATCTGTTCCCCTGGGGTCCTCGGAGGTAGAAGAGAACTTCCAGTCCCGACACTGTCAGGGACCCCGGCGGCGTTCCCGACAGGCAGGGTATCAGGGTATGACACAGCTATGATACAACAGCTGGGACACAAACGAACTCTCACGTGCAGTCGGGATTGGCACAGCCAACTAGTGACAGGCTGGACGCAACAGAACTCTTCTGTGGCGTCAGACACGCTAAACAGAAGTCTGCTCAGACCTCAGTTACTCGGTTCACAAACACAACAGGAAGAGCACCGCATTCCGTTCCCTCCTTCCTCCACACTCACAGACAAACCCACTTACCCACGACCACTAAAAGGGCCCATATTAGGTAGATCCCGCTGTTGAAGCACGCTGCGTACTGGCGAAACAAGCACATGCAGATGGGCGGCAAAATGAAAAACAAGACGTTGCTGATCTGGGGGAAGAAATGAAAACACAAAGATGAGCGTAAAAGAAAAGGGGGAAATAAAGCAGCTTCTTCTGCGTTCCATCCTGCAAACAGGGATGAATAGACCAGCCTCGGGAGGGGTTTACACCTTGCTACACTGCAGCTACACAACCAAGGGAACTTCAACTGTCCTGAGGGACCTTTTAAAGGGCTCCCCCCCGCCTGCCCCCATAAAAACACCTCATTCTGTGTTAGTTACCCAGGTCCTTCTCTTGACTCAAAGAACCCAGGACTCTCACACTCTCCTCTGAGCAAACTAACTTACGAAGCATTGTCAGTTGCTGGCATAAATATTTGTCAAGATAATAGCTGCACTGAACAATAGTTTTTGTTTTAAGTTTAATTAAGTGGTGAGATGGCCAAGACTACCAGCAAAGCAGCTTTCATTTGGGAGTCCACTAAAGGAAGGCTTAGTTCCCCGTCATCCTTTCTCAGCTTTCCACTCTAATCCAAACCCACGTTTTGGTAAAGGTTAAATGTACAAGCTTCTCTCAGCTTTAAAATGGTATTGTTTGGGGCCGGAGCGATAGCCCAGCGGGTAGGGAGTTTGCCTTGCACGCGGTCGGCCCATGCGATACCTGGCATCCCATATGGTCCCCTGAGCACCGCCAGGAGTAACTCCCTGAGTGCAGAGCCAGGATAAACCCCTGAGCATTGCTGGGTGTGGCCCAAAAAGCAAAAATAAATAAATAAATAAAATGGTATTGTTTGGTGCCAAGTATACAGCTCAAAGGACTGGAGTGCATTTACAGGCTCAATCCCTGGCACCCACACCCCCAGATCCTCCAATGAGCACTGATCCAGGAGTACAGCCTAAGCACAGTTGGGTATGGCATAAAAACAAACAAGATTTTATCTCTCAGATCTTAATTTTTTAGTATTTTTTCAATATTTCCAATGAAGAGGCTTAAATCCAATTTAGTGTGGATTTAAGTCCCTTCATTACTTCATTGTTTTTCCATGAAATTTGTCTTAAAATAGATATATATGAATAACAGATATATTAGAACTATATATAAGAACAAGATGTATCTATAGCTATAGAAATTATCTATGTAGATAATATCTATAGGTAATATTATCTATATGTATTATCTCTATATATTATCTATATAGCTATGTCTATATAGCTATATAACCCTGTGCCGGCCCGGGTTCGATTCCCGGCATCCTATATGTTCCCCCGAGCACCGCCAGGAGTAATTCCTGAGTGCAGAGCCAAGAGTAACCCCCTGAGCGTCGCCGGGTGTGACCCAAACAGCAAATAAATAAATAAATAAATAAATAAATAGATAAATAAATAAATAAATAAATAAATATTGCAAAAGAGATATTCTACATCCTTTTTTTCATAGCAAAACTCTGAGGCCAGTGCGGACATCACACTCACATCCTGTTTCTATTTGGATCTCCAGATTTCACGAGCTCAATGGCCACAGGTAAGTACTGTATTGGACGGTGTAACAGTGGAGTCTCACCTCTAATTTTAAAAATTTGCTTCTGCTTTTATTCTTGGCTTTTGAGGTCTACCAAGTATTGTTCAGGCGTCCCTGTGGCTATCCCTGGCGGACAGGCCAGTGACAGCAGGTGAGGGTGTGCGGCACGAGGCTGCTCGCCCTGCCAGGCCAGGCCAGAGCTGCACAGTGCTCGGGACCTCCGCAGCTGCAGCCAGCGATGCCCAGGCGTGGTGCTGGGAAGGAAACCCCGAGTGGGCACATCCAGGCCTGGGTCCTAAACACCAGGCTGCCACCTGGTCTCTACATCAATTGGGGGGTTCACACCCGGCGATACTCAGGGGTCTCTCCTGCCTCTGCACTCAGGAATTACTCCTGGCGGTGCTCGGGATGCTGGGATCAAGCCCACGTCAACCACGAGCAAGGCAAACCTACCCGCTGGACTATTGCTCCGGCGCTCTATATTGATTCCTAAGAATATCAGAGCCACTCTGCTTTCCCACCCCCACCAATACTGTCTCGTTGATATAACATCTATACTACATAAATGAGCCTCTTTAAAGTGTGCGATTCCGTGCCAGGCATGTGATTCAGCAGTACTACCGCGTGCCTTGCGTCTGGGGCAGCCCAACACTGCAGATATCAACAGTAATAAAGTTACCCAGCAGCGGCAGTTACTGCATCCATAATGTGCAATCACCATCCCTGTCTAGCTGCAGTTACTGCATCCATAATGTGCAGTCACCATCCCTGTCTAACTGCAGTTACTGCATCCATAATGTGCAATCACCATCCCTGTCTAGCTGCAGTTACTGCATCCATAATGTGCAATCACCATCCCTGTCTAGCTGCAGTTACTGCATCCATAATGTGCAATCACCATCCCTGTCTAGCTGCAGTTACTGCATCCATAATGTGCAATCACCATCCCTGTCTAATTGCAGTTACTGCATCCATAATGTGCAATCACCATCCCTGTCTAGCTGCAGTTACTGCATCCATAATGTGCAGTCACCATCCCTGTCTAGCTGCAGTTACTGCATCCATAATGTGCAATCACCATCCCTGTCTAGCTGCAGTTACTGCATCCATAATGTGCAATCACCATCCCTGTCTAGCTGTAGCACTCTTCCATCACCCCAAAAGATTTCCTACATCCATTCATCACTCACCCCTCCCCTCCGTGGGGCACTACCAGCCACTGGTACCCATTAACCTGCTTCCTGACACTGGGAATTAAGCTCCATTTTTGTTCCATAAAATGAAAATAACATAACGTTGCCTTTTGCCTGGCGTCCACAATATTTTGAGTCTTATCCTACCGTTGTATAGAGCAATACTCACTTCTTTCTGTAGCTGACTAATATTCTATATTATAGATTTACCATGTTTTTCTCACTCATGTACTGATAAACTGTTGTGAATAGTACTGTGACAAAAACTTGTATAAGTTTTCTATTATTTGCTTTCTTTGGGTGTTTCCCCAGAGATAACTGGATCATAGGGCAAGTCTGTGTTTAGCTAACCACATTAGTTAAACCCCACCATTGCTGATGCACAAGAGTTTACTTGCTGTTTCCTGGCATGGTTCGGTTTTGCTTGTTTCTGGGGGGAAGAGAGTGTCCAAAAGTGAGGGGACCAGACCGCAGGAAGGGGATTCTCAGTCACTTGACAGGCATGCTCTCTCTCTCTCCCTCTCTCTCTCTCTCTTCCTCTCTCCTCTCTCCTCTCACTCTCTCTCCCTCTCTTCCTCTCTCCTCTCACTCTCTCTCCCTCTCTTCCTCTCTCTCCTCTCCCTCTCTCTCCCTCTCTCTTCCTCTCTCCTCTCACTCTCCCTCTCTTCCTCTCTCCTCTCTCTCCTCTCACTCTCTCTCCCTCTCTCTTCCTCTCTCCTCACTCTCTCTCCCTCTCTTCCTCTCTCCTTTCTCTCCTCTCGCTCTCTCTCTCCCTCTCTCTTCCTCTCTCTCCTCTATCCTCTCTCTCCTTCTCTCTCTCTCTCTCTCTCTCCTCTCTATCCTCTCTCTCTCCCCCCCTCTCTCTTCCTCTCTCCTCTCTCTCCTCTCTCTCTCTCCCTCTCTCAGTTTTAATCACAGCCATCCTAAAAGACATAAAGTATCAGGGACAACTGGATTTCTCAGTTTTGTCTCTTAGTGTGTTTGGGGGTCTCCTTGTTAAAGACCACCCCTGCAGAAAAGTGCACAGAATGGGAGAACAGATGCTAACTCCCCAACGAGCAAGACTTCTCTGGATTGGGCTGATGTAAGAACAGACGGACTCCAGAGCGCCCCCGGGAGGCGAGTGGGCGAATACCCACCCAGCCCAAGTTCTGGCTGCCACACCTCCACCCCGTCTGAGAGCCAGGCAAGGGCTCAAACCCACCGCTTCACAAACACTCTCTGCAGACTCCAATCCGTGAGCAATTTCACGCACCCAGGGCCAGGCTGAGGACGCTGGTGGGATTTCTGGAGTCAGATGAGTAGCCTCTCCCCCATACTTCCAGAAGTCCGGCAGCCACGGCCACCTCCCAGAGTAGCCACCCCAGCAACTCACTGGTCCAGACCATAGGTCCTAAGTCTCTGGACCACAACAAATGGCTTCACAAATTCTTAGACCAGCACTTAACAATCAGATATAACATTTTCACATAAATGGATTTTCTATGCCTAAGAAATTAGAACAAAGTAAAATAAAGAACAGATTGGGCACCTATATAGCAGATGCGGCCCCCACAATGCACGAGGACAGCCGCCAAACAGAACCGGGGTTTCTCACGAGCCTCCACACGCCCGATCATCCCCGGCTTGCTTCAAATCCAACACTCCAATCTTTGGGGCTGGGGCGCCTCTTCCTCCCGAGGGTCCTCTCTCAGGGCACGGGTGCCTCTTTCCACAGAGGAGCCCTACGGGTGAGCCTGCTGGGACCGGAACTGGACTGTCTCTGATGCTGGAACTACGGCCAAGCCTCATTGACTAGGAGCCAGTGAGAAGTGACCAGGACGAGGCCATGCTCTGCACAGGTTCGCAGGTGAACATCGGTCACAGCCTTTCACTCTCTAGAGGGTCAGTCTCTCAGAAACGAGGCGGGGATCGTTCAGAGCTCAAATGAGAGAATTTAAAGAGGGACCAGCCTCTGCTTAGCTAGCACAGAGAGATGGCTGAGAACCCAGAGAGGTTACTCAGCTGCCCCGGTCAGCACGGCAGGCAGCCCTCGGCAGGGTCAGCAGCCTCGCGGCCCCTCACCCATCTTCACCTCCAGGGTTCCAACACATTCTGATCTCCTGGGCTCAACAACTCCATGAGTATCTTAAAATTCCAAATGACATCACACAGGACTGAAACACGGCTCACAGTCTGCTAAGAGTACTAGCAGAAGGAAGAAAAGGAGATGACAGGGAAGGTGAGCATTTGAACGGCGAGATTAAAGGTAACTTGGAACCTGATCACCAGGACTAGGAATAAAGTCCAGTGGAGCCTATCCATCCCTGCGGGCGGAGTAAAATCTCCCATCATTCTTCTCTCATACACATCGTGCCTTCTTCTGAAAAGACACACGAGGGGCCGGAGCGATAGCCCAGCGGGTAGGGCGTTTGCCTTGCAGGAGGCCGGCCCATGCCGACCTGGGTTCGATCCCCGGCATCCCATATGGTCCCCAGAGCACCGCCAGGAGTAATCCCTGAGTGCAGAGCCAGGAGAAACCCCTGAGCATCGCTGGGTGTGACCCAAAAAAGCAAAAAAATTTTAAAATAAATAAATAAAAAAAGATACACGAGAAAGGTCAAGTACCCTCTTTGCCCTCCTCAGACTGTGACGAAATCACTTTCTTTGCATTGACGTGAATACATCTTACATATTCTCACTTCGACATTCTACAGTGAGAATTACCACACGCTCATTCTACAACTTCCTTTCCTCACACACCACTCCTGTGAGCCTTTTCCATGTTCAGTGTAGTTTATTTACCTCATTTGCTCAAGAACTATCGTGCTTAACAACTTAGGCATTTTCCAGGGGAAAGAGCACCGCTTTACGGGCCCTGACTTCAGTCCTGAGATATACAACAAAGTCAACTTTTCCCCTAGTTTGTCCTCACGGCAGCTTCCCTTATGTCTGTGATTAAGTCAAGTGCACCTAGATCATAGGGCCAGAGCAACAGCACAGCGGGAGGGTGTTTGCCTTGCACGTAGCCGACCGGGGTTCAATCCCTGGCATCCGTATGGTCCCTGCACACCGTCAGGTGTAATTCCTGAGCATCGCCAGGTGTGACCCTAAAAGCAAATAAGGCAGATCTCTGCTGCCAAGTTTGACCCCAAATGGCTCCAAATGGCTCACAGATGTGTTACCACCAGCAACGTACATTTTAGTCTCTTATAGCTGTACTTAAACACTACTCACAAAGGTAAGAAGCTGCTTATTATACCCTCAGTAAAATTGTAATGTTTTGAACATTGTTGTTGGCAGTGCTCAGGGTTTATTCCTACTCTGTACTCAAGGATGACTCTTAGTAGCAGTCAGGGACCACATTCAATGCTGGGGTTTGAACACGGGTTAGCCGCATGCATGGCAAGTGGCCTCCCAGCTACACTATCTCTCCAGCTACCCTTCAAACATTTCTAATACATAAATTAGGAGATTCAATTTAGAAGCACCATTAGAACTTTAGCTCCAAATAACACAAAAATCACACGCTTATTCCCACAGTACATCCATAATCACGCCTGCTGACCTCCAACAAGCCTTTCAAAGACATCTTAGAAAAGAAAATATCACAACAGATGGAGTTGTTGTGTCCCAAGACAAAAAGTGGAAGGAAATCCAAAGAAACACAGAAGAGCAAATAAATTGTGGTTTAAAGACGTTCAATGGCTTGGGCTCTACTAAAAAGAAAAGAAGAAAAGATAAAAAGGAAGAGAGGAAAAAGAAAGAAGTGGGACCAAGCAATAGCACAGCGGGTAGAGCGTTTGCCTTGCACGCAGCCCACCACGGGTTCGATCCCCAGCATCCCATATGGTCCCCTGAGCACCGCCAGGAGTAATTCCTGAGTGCAGAGCCAGGAGTAACCCCCTGAGTGTCACCTGGTATGACCAACAAAGAAAAGAAAAGAAAAGAAAAGAAAAGAAAAGAAAAGAAAGAAGCTTCCCGTCAAAAATCACACGGGCCACTTAAGTTGAAAAATGGTTCAGTCTATTTTTTTAAATCTATTGTTGGAAGGAGTGAGGAGAATAAATAAATAGTCTATTGTCCTTCGGAGAACTGGTGTGCTTAATGCTTGCCAACTTCTTTTTTTTAACTAAAAAGGAAACCCCAATTGTAAATATACTGATTAATTACTTAGAAAGTTCCTCATTCTATGAATTCTGGGCTCCATCAGTGCCAAGTCCCACGAACACAATGCGCTCTCATCCTGACGCAGGCGAAAGTGCACTTTCCCAGGCCATGGGTAAACACTGACCCAGCAACACCCGGCTTTGCCCTGGCTGGGCAGATTGTCTGCCCTTAACACTGCGCGGGGTGCTGACCATCCGCCCGCTGCTTCCCTCTGCCTGCGTCTGGCTGGCCTGGAACTGCAGGATTTTCTGCTCTGAAATCAGGGAAGTTCTGGGCAAGGACTTGTCTTTGACCAAAGACAAGCGGGTCACCCTGCTCAAAAGGCTTCTGCCAAGCTCTGACCCTCTCCGTTCCGTACTGAGGAACGAAGACTCAACTTACCACCCTCGGCGAGTGAGGTGGAAACCTTGCTTAGTCCACTCAGACGTGCACAGCACTGATCACACCCAAGCTTCTGGTCCACACACTTCCCTCCACCCACAACTGACTGTCCACACCTGCGGCACTGCTCCCAACACCTTGTTGACAGGTGGGGTAAGGCCACCACCTCTAAGCGTGAGCAGAGCGCCCTGTTTTCTCCCCAAAAGATCTTGTGCTTAGACAAAGCAGGAGTTTTGTGGAGGGCGGCCAGCGGCCGAGGGTCTGGCATCTCTTCTCAAGAGCCCAGGGCCGCAGAACAGGAGCAGAAGCAGCCGAGGGACGCCCGCCTGGGCGACAGCACCCAATGCACCCAGTGCTTAGATGTTCGGGGACAGCTAAGCACATCTAAGCTTAGCATCACGTAAGGGGAGATTCTACACCACAACTGCATGTGCACAACAGCACTCACACCATTTCTGGCGAAAAGCCCCAGAAATAACACAATCGGGACCGGAATCCCCAGCCTGGGCACAGAGAAAACGCGGAGCATTTCCTTCCCAGAAGCGGCGGGATCCTAGGATCCCTGAAGTTTCCAGGGCCAACCCAGGGAGCAGCAAGCGCAGGAGACGCGCGCAGAAGAGCTCCCTGCAGGGGAGCGCAAGGGGTGGGGGGGGCTCCTGGACCCCTGCAGGGGAGCGCGTGGGGCCCCTGGACCTCCTGCAGGGGAGCGCGGGGTGCGGGGGGGCCCCTGGACCCCTGCAGGGGAGCGCGCGGGGTGGGGGGCTCCTGGACCCCTGCATGGGAGCGCGTGGGGCCCCTGGACCCCTGCAGGGGAGCGCGCGGGGTGGGGGGGCTCCTGGACCCCCTGCAGGGGAGCGCGCGCGGGTGGGGCGTGGGGCCCCTGGACCCCCTGCAGGGGAGCGCGTGAGGGCCCCTGGACGCCCTGCAGGGGAGCGCGTGGGGCCCCTGGACCCCCTGCAGGGGGAGCGCGTGGGGCCCCTGGAGCCCCTGCATGGGAGCGCGTGGGCCCCTGGAGCCCCTGCAGGGGGAGCGCGTGAGGGGCTCCTGGACCCCCTGCAGGGGAGCGCGTGGGGCCCAGGACCCCCTGCAGGGGGCGCGGCTCGGTGGGGCGCGATCAGCCTGAGCCAGGCAGAAGCAACTCCACTGCTTCTGTTTGTCCACCAAAGCGGGCCGGGTCGGGTCTGGGGCCAAGGTCTGGGTTCCCGAGGGTGCGGCCGGGGTGGGGGTCGTCTCCCTCTGCTCCACCCACCCGGGAGTAGGTTGTGCAGGACGACGAGCGCACAATGCCACCCAAGTGCGTCACGCCAAAGGAGGGCAGCCGAGCGGCCGGACGGACCCTCCACGCCCCCGGCCCGGGAGAACGGGCCGGTAGGGGTCACACGTTCGGGTCCCGGGGCGACCCCACGGGCCCAGGGGGTCGTCCGGGGGAATGACGGGCGCAGGAGACCGAGCGCGGCAGTCAGGGGCAGGCCGGGACGGGGTCGCCCGGAGCAGCGGGCGGCGGAGCTCCCCCGGCCCGGGAGGGAATGCGGCCCCCGAGCGAGCAGCAGAACGCGACCCCCGCCCGCCCCCCCCCCGCGCCCCGCACCGTGTTGTAGAACTCGGCGATGGCAGGCACGATGGTGTAGTTGTCCTCGCACCAGTCCACCTCCGAGCTGCCAGCCCGCAGCTGGTCCCACCAGTGCGGGGCGCTCATGGCCGCTCTGGGGCATGCGAGCAGCAGCCCCGATCGCCGAGAGCAACCCAGAGCTGCGGCTGCAAGCCGGGCGCGGCGGCGGCTTTAAACTCCGGCCCCGCGGCCTCCCGGATGCGGCGCCTCCCCCGCCCGCCCGCGTGCGCTGCGCTCCGCCAGTGGGACGCGACTAGCCCCGCAGGCCCCGCCCCCGGCTCCGCCCCGAGCGGGAGCCCGCCCCCAGCGAGTCGGCCACGCCCAGGCCCTGGGTCGACCTGCCGACAGGCCCCTGCCCCCCCCTGCAAACAGGCCACGCCCACGCCCGGGAGCGGCTCGCCCTCAAGCCCCGCCTCCGACTCCAGAGCAGAGAGCCACACCCAGGCCCTAGGTTCGCATGGGATAGGCTGGTTCAGGCCCCTCCTCCGGCTCCGCCCCCTGTGAGCCGGCCACGCCCAGGCTGGGGTCCGCGTGGGGAGCCTCCTGTGCCCGGTGTGAGTGGGCGAGGGACAGTATTCCTCACAGTCACGGTGTCCTAGTGCTACACAAACTGCCCAACTGTCAAGACTGTCTACACTGGGGAGCTGGAGCAACGGCCCAGCAGTAAGGCGTTGCCTTGCACGCGTCCCACCCAGGTTCAATCCCTGCATCCCATATGGTCTCCCGAGCACTCCTCATTCACAAGGATAATAAGGAACTCGTCCATGAGTCACTCCTGAGTATAGAGCCAGGAGCAACCTCTGAGCATCACTGTGACCCAAAGAGAAAAAAAAAAACGATTGTCAGCCTCTTAAATCGATGACATTATCAGCTCGTTGTTCACATACTTTCACCAGTGTACGTTGGAGTCTTCGGTTATGTGACTGTGGAGTTCTTCTTTCAGTGGTGGCGGCCTGGAGACTGGGCTCAATAGGTGCCTGAACCGCTCCCTGCTCCCTGTGTTCGTGCATTCTGTGGCAGCACAGGTCTCTGTTCCAGGGCCAGAGCACATGTGTTGCATCCAGGGGCCCCAGGTACAATCCCCAGCTCCCCATAATCCCTCAGAGTACCCAGGAAGTAGCCCCAGACAAGCAAAAAAGTTCATATAAAGCCTTTAAACCTTTAGATGACAAATATTTACCAGTATTTGTCATATACTGATATACAGTATCATATACTGTATTGACAAATGCTGATAAGTATTTGTCAGTATATGGTAAATATTTGTCAGTATATGACAAGTCTTTGTCAGTATTTGTCAGTATATGGCAAACACTGGTGTTTGTCAGTATACTGATAAGTATTTGTGGTATATGACAGTATTTGTCATATACCACACCAATAAAAGTTATTCAGGGTCCTCAAGAATGTTTAAGTGGATAGAAGGAATCCACTTAAATCATCAGACTAGAAAAGAATTGTCAAACTAGCAAGATTTACAGCTGCTATGAATTAAATGGTCTTGGTTGGGCGGAACGAAGGGTGTTCGCCTAGCACATGGCTGACCCAGGTACCACATATAGTTCTCTGCCACATATGGTCCTCTGAGCGCCGCCAGAAGTGATCCTGAGCACAGAGCAGAAGCAAGCCCAAAGCACTGCAGGTATGTTCCCAAAAACTACACAATAGATGGTCTGAGGCCTGCAGTGATAGCACAGTGGGCAAAGCAGGTGGCCGCAAGACAAAAAATGCTCTCAGTAATTATTTGGGCTTTTTCCTTAACTGAGAATGGCCCAGGTTTATCAGGCAAGCGATGTTCCACTTTGACACAGGGTCCAGCAATCGTGTGCAGAGACCAGCTGGGAGCCCCCAGCACTCAACTGCTGGGCCCAGTTCACAATCATCATCAAAGGGTCGTTGGAACCCCTTAGCACTCTGTGTGGCCAAAACATAAAATTTTAAATTTATAAAATTTAATAAACAAAATAGTACCTTATTATCCTTGTGAATGAGGGAGTACAGGGCATAAGAGCCGCTACGGCGGCTAAGGTGCTGTTTTATACAAGGCTGACTTTGGCTGACCCCAGCCACTGCATACGGCACCCTGAGCACCACCAGAAGTAAGCCTGAGCACTTCTGGGTGTGGCCCAAACCCTACTCCAACCCCAAAAGGAACATATACGAGGTCTAAGGAATACCTATTGTTTCTTCACACTCAGATTTTTCTCTTCTGAATCCAGTTTCAGGCACCTAGCCACTGGTATCTGTTGCAGTACAGCCTCTGCATCTTGCCTGGAGTTACCTCCTGCAGGCCACTTTGTAGATAAGGAGCAGAAAAGTTTGATATGTAGCAGTATATCTTACCATGTATTCTGTTAGCTGGTATATTTTCTCTCATGCTACCACAATCATCATGGGACTAGATAGATCTTACCAGTATATTTACCTGGCCACATTGGATCTCTAAGTAATTAGACCAGAGAGAAATGCTGTTTGCCTCCAAGCAAGCAAGCATGGCTCTCTAATAAGTCTAAAAGCTAATATACAAAACAACTATAAAGTAAAGATGAGAATCTTGTGAAGGCTTGGAGAAATATACACCTGGCTGTAGAATATCCATTGGTACAGATACGCCCTTCTTCCCTCTACTTAGATCCTGCAGGGACACTTCCCAGGCAGAGCTTGGCTGGGGCAATATTAACATTTCAATGGGGCTAGGTGAGGTCCTGGGAGAAGTTACCTGAGAGGGATTGACCCTAAGTGCTTTCCGTTGCTGTGGGTCAGTCTGGGCTGAAAAGTTACAAAAGCTGTAGCCTGCTTTCTTCCCGGCTTCTGGCCTTTTGTCTTCCTCCATCTGCCTCTGCTCTCCTTTCTCTTCCCGTTGGGCCTTAACACGAGGTAGCGGCCATTTGGGCCTAGAATTCTAAACCTACACATGGCCGGGCCAGCTAGGAACCTAAAGCCTGGGGTTTTCCTGTTACTGGATTTTATACCAGAAGCATGAGTAAAACCTTTTGAAACTTTCCTGGATTCTCACGTCTTTCTCTCTGTCTGCAGGCTGTCAATCTCCTGGGGCAGAAGGGGATCCCCATACCCTGCTCCCAGATTCTGTCAGGGCGCGCAGCGTTCCCGAAGGGTATCCTGAATCACCACGCACAGTGACGCAGCATTTCCCTACAGTATTCCGCTACCCTCGGCTTCCGAGCCCCTGGCTCCTTCCTCGCACACACGTTTCCACGCAAGCATTTTCTGGGTGTTACCTGAAGGGGGTCAACGGACGGTTTTTAAGGCAAGCAGGACTCGTTTCTTTTCTAGATCGTTTTTAATAAGATTTGTTGACACAGGCATGGAGAATACAGTGGCCAAGTCATCCCACCAGAAATGACCAAGTTTGTGCATGTTCAGACCATGACCAAACAACTCTCCAGCACGGGACCAGCAGCAACGATAAAACAGCACCCATTGGAAGATGCATCTGGACTTCAGAGATGTTATAATGCACCACAACAGTGTGAGTCTTAGCCTCAGTAAAAGACAAGTCACTGGATCTAACTCCCGGTTCTTATCTGCACAGGAACTGCACAACACTGTTCAAGCTGAGGCCCTGGGGGAGCAGCTTAAAGACCCAAGCTCCAGTCCTCTATAGGCATAGTAGGGGCCGGAGCCATAGCCCAGTGGGGAGGGCATTTGCCTTGCACACCTGGGTTCAATCCCCGGCATTCCATCTGGTCCCCAAGCACCACCAGGAGTAACTCCTGAGCAACATCGGGTACTACCCCCCCCCAAAAAAAAAAAAGGCATAGTAGTGTGTTGGAGGACAGGTTTAGCTATTCTGGGAGTTTGGTTGTTTTGCCCACTCCCAGCTTAATCTATTTAAGTCAAGGTTCATTCTAATGAGACCTCACTTCTATGTAAACACTGCTAGAGGGTGTGGCAGTTACAGAAGTCACCTTGATTGAATAACTTCTGACTTATACATCTACTAAGACTTCTGTGTTTTCTAGATTGGGCACAGCTCCTCTTTATACCCACTGCACCCAGCGTGGGACAGTTAGAATTTACCAGGAGACTACCACCCTGGCTACGTTGAGACTATAAGAAGACTATAGGAAGGATCATACTAGTTTGCTCTAAGCAGGCGAGTGTGACCCTTTCAGTACACAAGAACAAGATACTCAGAATCACCCTGGTGCAGATAATAAGAAGGACCTTGTGGGTACCATCTAGATTACATGAAGTTCATGAAGTTAAGATGTATTACTTTATACCAGCCCCCTCTCTCCAGTGTTTTACATAAGAGATAATCTTGGTAGAAAGGATTAGACCTTGGCATAACCTTTGTTTATACCTGCAATAGGGTGTGGCACTACACTCTGTTTAGAGTTCTTTGTTGACATGACCCTCCCGATTGGATTACTTTGGTGTATATAAGGGGCTGACTTGAGGCACCTTCACGCTTCACTTCTACCTTTTGAGCCTTTTAGCTTTCGGCTTTTGGTTCCTCAGCCTTTTGCTTTTGGCTTTTTGCTTGTTGGCCTTTTGCTCCTTCTTCTGGGTAGGACTCAGCTCGGGTGACATCCTCTCTCTTTGGTGGGAGACTTAGGCTCTTTTGTATGGTCTAAGTTCGGACCAGAGCTAGAGTTTGTTCATTATATTGGAGTGCTGTGGAAGAGCTTTTGTACTATTAAAAGCCATTTTTGGAACTGCACCGACTCGTGAGTTTTCATCTGTTCTCCCGGCGTCCTCGGAGGTAGAAGAGAACCTCTGTCCTGACACTGTCGGGGACCCCGGCGGCGTTCCCTGACAGTAGTGGTCTTTTTGCAACTGTGTTCAAATATCTCTGGTATTTTAAAAATACTTAACTTTTGGGGTTGGAGTGATAGTGCAGTGGGTAGGGTGTTTGCCTTGCATGCGCGGCATACTCAGGTTTGATCCTCGGCATCCATATGGTCCCCCAAGCACTGCCAGTAATTCCTGAGCACAGGGTCAGGAGCAACCCCTGAGCATGCAACACCTGTGCGGGGTGTGACCCAAAAAACAACAAAAAAAAAAAAAAAATACTTAACTTTGGGGGCCAGGCGGTAGCCCCCGGTGGGCGTTTGCCTTGCATGCAGCCAGCCTGTGCCGGCCCGGGTTCCATCCCCGGCATCCCATATGGTCCCCCAGCACCGCCAAGAGTAATTCCTGAGTGCAGAGCCAGGAGTAACCCCTGAGCATTGCCAGGTGTGACCCAAAAAAGCAAAAAAAAAAAAAAAAAAAAAAAAAACTTAACTTTTATATTTTTCTTTAATTTAATTATAACATGAAGCTTCAGATGTGCATCACTGAACACCAATGTGTGTGCTGTATGTCACTAATAGAAGTCCAATTTCATCCTTCACGATACAGTTGTCCCCTTTGCCCTACCTTCCTGATAGCCACTAATTACTCTTATGGGCCAAATGTTTATTTTTCAAATGTTGATTTTTGCTTCCTTTGGTCCATCTGTTTCTCTATTTAACACAGGTAAGAGAAATCATCCAGTGTTTGTCATCTCTGATATTTTCACCCACTCTCCATTGCTAACAATATTAAATTAACATAATAACACTGGGATTTATCAGTAGGCAATTAATTGCAGAATGCTTTGTTTCCGTTTGGGGCCATGCTTAAGGGACCATGTGTGGAGCCAGGGACCAAACTGTGGCTAGCCAAATGCAAGGCAAGGGCCTTAAGCCCTGGACCCCAGACTGGTTCATATCAGTAGTGTGGTGCCTCCAAACACTTGCTCTGATGCAGACAGAGCTGAGAGGCCAGCGAGTGAGGGGCGGCGCGAGTGGACACGCTGAGCAGGCGACAGTGGAGCAGGCCGAGCGCTGGTGCTGAGCGTACACGTGCTGTTCTGCTGTTCTGGTCACAGTAACAGGAAGAGCAGGCTAGGGGGACCACTCTCTCAGGGAGGTCAGGATGTCTGTTTTCTTCTTTACTTAATGTGCTTTGTTTATTTGGCCTTAGTAAATATCTGATAATAAATATCCAGTTCAACTGGTTTCACAAGTGAAAATCAAGTTACAAACACTGGGGGCCGGAGGAAAGAAGAGAGGAGGGTGGCGGGCACCCAGACTGGCAAATGGAGCTGGAGGCGCAGGATCGAAGACGAAGCTCTGTGCACTTCCTTCGGCAGCATTCCCCGGAGACCTGGTGATTCTCAGGGAGGTTCCCAGACAGGCAGCATCAGCACCACGCAGGAACTTCTTCCTCCGGCCCCGACTGTGGAATCAGACGCCCCAGGAGGGGGTGACCAGCCCAAACAGCCGGAGCCTTTGCTGTAGCCTGTGTGTGGACGATACGTGCAGATACTCTACACATTCCTGTACACTTCGCTTCTCTGAAAAGCCAAAGCTGAGCTAAGACTCATGGATGCCCTCAAGAAGAGGGAGATGAGAGCCGAGAGAGAGGGAGCTCTCCTTGTCCCTAGGAAACCTAGGGCCTGGGGCTCTCTGCAGCAGGAGAGCAAGAAAAGTGAGGGGAAAAAGTTCCCCTTCAAACGTAAGATGGAAATCTCTGGGTTTATAAAAGGAACACAAGGAAAGGCAGAGCGCTTGCCAGAGGCAGCTGCGGGAGGGGGACCTGGTATCATGGGTGGAGGGTTGTTGCTGGAGCACCGCACACCTGAAACCCAGCCATGGGTGACTTTACATTCAAGGCCAGGAAATAAAAATAAACAAGCAAATAAATAAAAACACAAAACAAAACCTGAGCCAGGCAAGCACTCCTGAGAGGCCTGGACAGGCTTGCTGAAGGGAGCAGAAGCCCCCGTGCCCTCAGGCAACCCCAGAAGTGCCTTCTTTCTCTCTGCAGCCAGGAAATCCACAAACTGGATTAGAATGGGGAGGCCAGAGCAGGAACCCGATTCTGGCTGGAAGTTCTCAGACCCTTTGCATAACAGGCCTGAAGTGTATGGATCTTGGGGGCTTGTTAACATGCGTTCTGAGTGTGCTTCTGGGTACTGAAGGCTCGGCTCTGTTGAATAACTAGCTGGCAGACAGCAACAGAGATTTCGACATCATCTCTGTGCATAGCTCTGCATTAAGGGAGAGATAATAAGGACAAAACTGCTTACCTTGGGGCCGAGGTGATAGCCCAGTGGGTAGGGCATGTGCCTTGCACGCGGCCGTCTGTGCCGGCCCGGGTTCGATCCCCGGCATCCCATATGGTCCCCAAGCACTGCCAGGAGTAATTCCTGAGTGCAGAGCCAGGAGTGGCCCCTGAGCATCGCTGGGTGTGACCCAAAAAGCAAAAAAAAACCTGCTTACATGGGTGTGTGTGGGGGGGGGGGTGGCCAGGAGGGTCCCTGGGACAGTGGGTCACAGGACGGTGGTGGTGGAAAGCAGGAATGATGTCTACATGGAAAATGCGATTAACACGGGTGCCTGCAGGCTAGCAGGTAGGGTGCTTGCCTTGCACTCAGCCAACCCAGGCTCAAGCCACTACATCCCATATGGTCAATCCCTGAAGCCAAATGATTCCTAAAGGCAGAAACCAGGAGTAGGACCTGAGCGCCGCTGGGTGTGGCCCCCAAAATAACCAATAAGTATAATTAATGGTACTGTATATCCCAAGGCTTCAATAAAAATGACAAAATGAGGTGCAAAACGAATGACATACTGTCCCATATTCCGACTGTAACAGTTGGGTGACTGAATGAGCTATGAAACCTCGGCTACAGTACACCATACGTAAATTATTCCTTAATTTACCCAACCAAAATAAAAAAGTCAATAAGAGCACTTTTGTTTAAAGACAGTCTAAAGTATTTATAGGAAATATACCAAAGATTTTGTTTGAAACACCTTAAATTTGGGCCTGGCAAGCTAATAGAGCTGGTAGGGTGCCTGTCTTGCACACGACCGACCCGACTTCAATACCCCACATCCTATATGAGCCTGGCTCTGCGCTCAGGAATTATTCCTGAGCACTGCTGGGTACACACCCTCCAAAAAAGAAAAACCTGATGGTGTCTTGAGGATGCATTGGCCTTAAGTGCCTTGCTGTTGGGATTGGGTGGCAGGTAGTTACCACATCTAATTTGCATGTGCTTAAATACTTCATAATTTGGGGGCTTGAGAGACAGTACAGCAGGGAGGGCGCTTGCCTTGTTACATGGCTGAGCCGGCATCCCATACAGTCCCCCAAGCACCTTCAGGAGTAGTTCCTGAGTACAGAACCAGGAGTCATCTCTGAGCATCACTAGATGTGGCTCAAACACCAAAAAATAAAATATTCTGTATCTTAGTGACTTTGTTCACTAAACAAAATTATAAAGCATTACAAAATAAACTATTCCCACAAACAACCACATAGCCAAGAGCACCAGAAAGGTAGCTGGTGAGTCTGGAAAGCTTGACCTATACTTCCCTGGCAGGGGAGATAACCTGATCATAGAAAGCTTGACTTTTAGCAGCAGTTGCACCTGAAGTTCTGATCCAGCCCCCAAAAAGTATGGCAGGCAAGGCCCTTGCCTTGAATGCATCTGACATGGATTTGCTTCCCTGAGCCCCTATGGTTCCCTGAGCACCGAGAATTATCCCTAAGCAGAGTCATGTGAATGAGTATGACCCCCAAAACAAAACAAAACCAGAGCAATAAGAAATATTTTTACAAAATGAAATTCTGGTGTAACTGTGGCTGTCACTGTCTCGTTCCAGGGAGCACAGGTAGGATGGCCACCCTACCTACGCATTTCACCTGGGAGTGTGGCTGACAAACATGCTGACCTTCAGCAGCCTGGGAGCGGTCCGGTGGCCACGTCTGTGGAATCAGGAAGCTAGAAAGGGCAGAGCCTGGTCAGTGCCAGGCCCTGCAAACCAAGGCTCTGTGAGGCAGAGCTGTGGCCTGAGGGCATCATTGCTGGCCCTGAGGAGATGTCACGCCCACTGGAGAGAGAGCAGCACACTTGAATGTGAAAGAAAGTGGGGCCAGAGCGATAGCACAGCAGGTAGGGCGTTTAGTGTGCCTTGCACGAGGCTGGCCCGGATTCAATCCCCAGCATCCCATATGGTCCCCCGAACACCTCCAGGAGTGATTCTTGAGCAAAGAGCCAGGAGTAACCCCTGAGCATTGTGAGGTGTAACAAAAAAAAAAAGTGAAGAAAGAGGGCACAGGGAATGAGGTGCGAAGGAGAGCTGTCGGGGAACGCTGCAGGGGTCCCTGATAGTGTCAGGACAGAAGTTCTCTCCTACCTTCTGAGGACATTGGGGGAACAGATGAAAACTCACGAGTCCGGTGCAGTTCCAAAAAAGGCTTTTAAAAGTACCAAAGCTCTTCCACAGCAATCCAATATAATGAACAAGCTCTAGCTCTGGTCCGAACTTAGACCATACAAGAGAGCCTAAGTCTCCCACCAAAGACAGAGGATCTCACCTGAGCTGAGTCCTACCCAGAAGAGGAGCAAAAGGCCAAAAGCCAAAAGCCAAAAGCTGCAAGGCTGAGGAGCCAAAAGCCACAGGAGCCAAAAAGCCAAAAGCTAAAAGGCCCAAAGGGTGAAAGGTGAAGGGGCCTCAAGTCAGCCCCTTATATACACCAAAGTAATCCAACCAGGAGGGTCATGTCAACAAAGAACTCTAAACAGAGTGTAGTGCCACACCCTATTGCAGGTATAAACAAAGGTTATGCCAAGGTCTAATCCTTTCTACTGAGATTATCTCTTATGTAAAACACTGGAGAGAGGGGGCTGGAATAAAGTAATACATCTTAACTTCATGAACTTCATGTAATCGAGATGGTACCCACAAGGTCCTTCTTATTATTATCTGCACCAGGGTGATTCTGAGTATCTTGTTCTTGTGTACTGAAAGGGTCACACTCGCCTGCTTAGAGCAAACTAGTATGATCCTTCCTATAGTCTCAACGTAGCCAGGGTGGTAGTCTCCTGGTAAATTCTAACTGTCCCACGCTGGATGCAGTGGGTATAAAGAGGAGCTGTGCCCAATCTAGAAAACATAGAAGTCTTAGTAGATGTATAAGTCAGAAGTTATTTAATCAAGGTGACTTCTGTAACTGCCACACCCTCTAGCAGTGTTTACATAGAAGTGAGGTCTCATTAGAATGAACCTTGACTTAAATAGATTAAGCTGGGAGTGGGCAAAACAACAAAACTCCCAGGTTAGCTAAACCTGTCCTCCAACAGAGAAGGAAAGATGTGGAATCAAAAATCCCAAGCGGAGCGGTAGGTCCTAGAAGAAGACTTAAATAGGTGGCGGGTAGGGGCGTTTGCCTTGCACGCGCCACCCAGGTTCATCCCTGGAATCCCATATGGCTCCCCTGGCACCTCCAGGAGTAATTCCTGAGCTGAGCGCAGAGCCAGGAGTAACCCCTGAGCATTGCCGGGTGTGACCCAAAAAGAAAAAAAAAAAGAAAAGAAAATTTCCAAGTGGTGCTATCTAAGTGGAGAAGGGGTGGAAGGAAGCAACACCAACTGTTTGGCTCTCTGGACATCCCTTTCTTTTCCAAAACCCTCTGTGTGTGTGTGTCTGTGTGGGTGATGGTGACTGTCCATGTACCGCTTCCCTTCCCCTAACTCCATTTAGATGGCTACCATAGCAACAGTCACAGCACTACACGGCTAGAGTTCACTGGTAGAGGAGTGGGCCATGACCGGAGAAGGCCCTCTAAATATATCTTCAGGAATTTGGGATCAGAACTGACCTGGGGCCAGAGAGGTATAGTGGATAGGGCACTTGGCCAGCGCGCTGGAATGGTAGGTAAGGCACTTGTGGCTAACGCAGCTGAGCCGGGTTCAATCCCAGCACCGGATGCTCAGTGGTTGTGGCTGGGATAAGCTGTGACCAAGTGAGGCCTCCAAACAAGAAAATATAACTGCGGGGCCAGAGCGATAGCCCAGCGGGTAGGGCGTTTGCCTTGCACGCAGCCGGCCCATGCCAGCCCGGGTTCGATCCCCAGCATCCCATATGGTCCCCCCGAGCACCGCCAGGAGTGATTCCTGAGTGCAGAGCCTGGAGTAACCCCTGAGCATTGCCGGGTGTGACCCAAAAAAGAAAAAAAAGAAAATATAACTGCGCTCTTCTAACTCTCACTCTGCCTGGCTGCCTGAGGGAGCAGACGTTCATGCAGGCACTGCTGACGTGTTCTCCTGGGATGGAGACGGGCAAAGAACTTGGCAGCAGTGAAGGAGAACAAGTCCCTGAGAGAGCCGAGTGGACACCGCGAGGCTGAACAGCCAGGGGCTGGAGAGACAGGAAAGTTAGTGGATGGCCATTTGCCTTGCACACAGTGGAGCCAGGTTCAATTCCCAGGCCCTCCAGGAGTGATCCCTGAGTGCACAGCCAGGAGCACAGCGGATGTCGCAAGGCAGTTGGAATGGAAAGACTCCTCCGTCTTGGATGACGCACAGGAACTCAGCCATATACGGCTGCTCCCAGGATAGTCCCCGGTCTTTCAGTAAAATCAGAGATTTTGCTTCAGCAAGACTGATTTGAGTCTCAAAACCAAATGTCCTGGGCCACAGAGATAGTACAGAGGGTAGGGGCACCCAGATGTCTACCCGGCCAGCCCAGCCTCAATCGCTGGTATCCCATATGGTCCCTCAAGCACAGCACGGAGTAATTCCTGAGAGCAGAGCCGGAGCAAGCCCTAGGGACCACTGGGTGTGCGCCCAAAACAAGCAAACAAACCCAAACAAAACCCAAATGTCCTAACAGAACTCTATACTAAGAAAGAGTTGAATTTGGAGAGGATATTTAAATACCTGGATGTACTTTCAGGATTAGGAAGAACCCAAACAGTTTATACCGTTGAAAGAAGTGAAAGGCAAAAGTTATCAGCTGAAAACAAAAGGTCCAGTTCTGAGGTCAAGAGCCTTGAAAACTATGGGGGAAGATTGGGATCTGTAAGAAAATCATTAGGTTTTTGTTTTTGTGTTTTTTGCTAAAGTCCCTAATTACAATCGTTGGAGAAAAGGACCTGAAATTAGGTGGAGGTGGTCATTACCAAGCAGGCTGTGGGCACCCACAGGAACCACAATCTTTAATCTTTCCCATCAGCTGAGCCTGAGGAACGAATAATTCAGGAACTCCAGCACACTGCTCACTCTCTGAAGTGTGAAGAGGTGATGAGATTAACCCTACCAATTCGTGATGGTTCTCCAAAAGAACAGACACTCCCATCTCAGGAACTCTCAATTCTCTTCACAAGAAAAACTCACTAGTGCATTTGAGAACCAGCTTCTCCTGGAGGCCCCAGCCAACACTGGGGTGTGCTGTGTAATCTCGGGCACCACAGGGCCCACGTGGCTCAGCCTCCTTGGCCCTCCCACTGAACCGCAAGCACAGCTGGCTGGAATCGTACCACTCAGGAGAACCCCCCCCCCCCCCAAACTAATAAAAGCTAAAAGGTCCAAGTAATGCTGTATATATACACACAGCGAAATACTAACGGGTATAATGCAAGCTGAAGTCTTGCCATCTGTAACATGACTGTAACTAAAGGATTTCGTGATTAGGGGAAACAAATTAGGGGAAAAAATATTAGATGATTTTATGTCAGGGGGTGTAAAGAATTAAATCACTGGAGTAGACAAAGCAAATGAAGAAAGGAAAGATTTTTCTGAATTCTGACACTGAAGGAAGCTAAGATTTCTTCCTCACTCCTTCCTCCTCCCTTCCTTCTTATTTCTTTCTGTTTTCTCTTGGTTTTTGGACCACATCCAACACCAGGAGTAACTGGTTCTGCACCCAGGAACTACTCCTGGCAGTTGTTGGGGGAACCATATGGGATACGGGGTATTAAACCCGGATCTGCTTCATGCCAGGCAAACACCCTACCAGACTATACAAAACAAATGTTTTGATTTAGGCCACACCTGGTGGTGCTCAGAGCTTGCACCTGGCTCTGCACTCACTTTTTACCATCCTCTGGGGACCAAGTGAGGTGCCAGGGATCAAACCTGGTCAGCTACATGAAAAGCAAATGCTCTACCCACAGGATTGCATGTTTTGGATATTAACCTCTTGTTGGTCAAATCATTAGCCATTCGGTGGGGCTCTAACCTTGCGTACGGCTTATGGGGGGTTCCACCCCGCACTGCATATGGTCCCCAAACCCACCAGGCGAAATATCTGAACGTGGATCCTAGAGTAAGCCCTGAGCACCTAAGGGTGTAGCCCCCAAACCAAAAAGTGATACTAATAAAGTAAGCAACTCTTGATATTGCATTATGAATGAACTTCAAAAACATTAAGTCAGGCATTAAGTGTTACTTGATTCCACAGATATGAAATACACAAATTCTTCACATCCAGAGTGAACACAGATTTGCGGTTTTCAGGAGTGATGTTAACACGCATGGAGAACCACTCCTTTGGGGGTTCCCAATTTCCTTTTGGTTATGAAAATGTTTTGAAACTAGTTAGCGGTAGCGGTTGAATAACATTGCAAAGTAGTAAATGCCCCTGAGTTGGTCTTTACAGATATTAATTTTAGGGTCAGAGAGAAGGTATGGGGGGTTACGGAGCCTGCCTCATACATGGTTGACTATGGTTTGATCCCTGCCCACATGGTCTCCTAAGTAATTGGGCTTGCCCCCACCCCAAGATTAATTTCACATGTCAATTTCATCTCAATTTCAAATGGAAACACATAAGTCATATAAATACACAATTATCTTTTGTGGAAAGATAGCACAGTGGATAGATAAGGTACTTGCTTTGCACCCAGTGACCAGAGTTCGATCCCTGGCATTCCATATAGTTCCTTGAGCACCAACAGGAGTAACTCCTGTGTACAGAGCCAGGATTAACCCCTGAGCATTGACAGATGTGGCTGCAAACCCCCAAATAAGCAAACATTTCAAAAGCACAATTTTAGCAATATTGTATTAATGAGCTGATCAAAACAGATTTATAGAATGTTTTAACTTTAAATGGGAAGCCAACCTACATTTAAAAGACTGATACTATGTATTGCAAGCCACAATATGTGTGTGTGAGAGAGAGAGAGAGAGAGAGAGAGAGAGAGAGAGAGAGAGAGAGAGAGAGAGAGAGAGAGAGAGAGAAGTCAAAATTGCCTGCCATAGACGCAGGCTGGGGGGAGGGGATATCATGGGACACTGGTGGTGGGAAAGGGGCACTGGTGGAGGGACGGGTGCTGGAACACTGTATGACTTAAACCCAAAAATGAACACTTTTGTAACTGTGGTATAATAATTTTTTTTTAAAAAAAGACTGATACTAAAATGAAGGGGTGGCCAGAGAAACAGCTCGGTGGACCGGAGCCCACACTCTGTATCCACGGACCATGGTTCAGCATCAAGCCCCCAAAAGCAACCCCACCTATCACCCAGCTGGCATAGCCCCTGAGCACTGAAAGGATGGAATGCAACCCTAGAAAGCAAAATTAGTTTCTGCTTAGGCAGGTTTTTTTTTGTTTTTGCTTTTGGTCTACACCCGTGAGTGGTCAGGGCTTACTCCTGGTGCTGCACTCAGGAATTAGCCCAAACCAGGCTGACACCTTATAGGATTCTGAAAACCACCCCGGGTCAGGTGCGTGCAAGGCCAGGGGGCTTTCCTGCTGCTATCTGTCCCACTCCCCAATCTTTTTCTTTCAGAAAACCAATGGCGATAACTATGTCAATGACAAAATTGTTCCTTCCCTGAAGGAAGTGACTGTGGTCGGCTGCAGTTTGATTGTCTGGTTTTCCCAAGAAAAGGCTGGAGGACCATGACACACAATCTACCTTTTCCCTGCTCTCATAAGCGCTCATCACTTATCGTTCACTTATCAGATCCCTGCTGCTACCGGCTCTCCTGTGCCCAGCTGCTCACGAGGCACCCGGGAGGGAAGGCGGGTTCTAGCCCTGGCCCACCACCCCAGCAGAGCCTCCAAGAAGCCAGAGGAACTCCACACCACCAGGGCCGCCAAATTCCACATCTGGACTGCACAGCTCGTTAGAGCTCCACCCAGCAGAAGAGCTGATCACAAGCCCGGCTTGTCAATAAATGCAGAGATCAGAGGTGACTACAAGAGTATCCCACCCACACAGCAGAGCCTGGCAAGCTACCCGTGTCGTATCTGATATGCCAAAAACCAGTAACAATTATAGACCTCATTCCCATGGCCTGATGGAATGGTCTGAGGCTCTCTATGTTCCTGGAGCGAGCAGATGCCCTTGGGCTACACTAGCACAGGACAGGACTTGTGGAGGTGTTACTGGTGCCCGCTGGAGCACATCGATGAACAACGGGAAGACAGTGATACAGTGATTGCGCCCCTGCCAGCGGGCACTCGGCTGCTGCGTCCAGAGCATCATCGTGGTGAGGTCAAGACCCAGGTCGCGGCCAGCTGACCCTCTAACCAGGCAGACCGACCATAACAAAAGGCTCTACCCCATCACCATCACTGCCGTCCCGCACTGGAGCCAGGAGCTGCTCCCGGTGCTCTCCGCAGGACAGTGGGTGCACACGGAGTTGCAGTCCGGGGAGGGAGTTTGGAGCGGGTTTCAACGGTGCATCCCCAAGGGTGCTGGGCTGTTGCTTTTCTGCTCCAGCTGAAAACGTGGGTTTGGTGCCGCGCGCTGGGCTGGTGCGAGGCGTCCGCCCGGCAGCACGGCGAAGATGCACGAGCAAGAGGCGCGGCTGGGGCGTCTAGGGCAGAGGCAGCGCTTGCAGCGCGTCTCAGCAGGACCGCGGCAGCCCGACCGCGCCGAGCGGACGCAGGCGCCCCGTGCAAACCCGCAGGGCCGAACAGGATTCCGCCCAGCAAGGAAAAGCGGGAGGACGCGAGCAGAGAGCGCGCCGAGGCCTAGGAATAAACCGAAGACGCCTCCTACAGCAGCTGCGCGCTGGCCACGATCCGAATCCGCCGCGCCGGAAAGTGGCGCTCCCGGTACCGGAAGTCCCGCCCATGCACCCTCACTTCCGCTACCTTCGACCTCTGCAGTCTCGCGAGAGCTCGGAGAGTCTATGAGGCCTTAGCTAGGCGGAAGTCGGGCCTCTTTTTCGTGGCGGCTAAGCGGTGTTGGCTGCTTTAGCATGAAGGTAGGAATGGCGGCGCGCGTCTGGAGCGGCGTCATCGAGCCCCAGCACTCAGCGCTTGGCTCTCTGGAGCGCTGATGCGGGTGGAGAAGGGTCTGGGGCAGGAAGCCGCGCGTCCTCCTGGGGCCGGAGCTGCTGGCCGCGAGCGGATGGCGGCCGATTGCGGCTGAGCTTGGCCGAGCCGGCAGCGCCATCGTGGCGTCCTGGCGCCGGCGGGGCCTGATCGCCGTGGCTGCCCCGCGCAGCGCCTCGTTTGGGGTCCCACCCGGCAGTGCTCGGGGGTTGCGCCCGGCTCTGCACTCAGGAATCGCTCCCGGCGGTGCTCATCCAGGGGACGTCGGGGCTCGAACCCGGGCCGGCCGCGTGCGGCGCAGACGCCCCCCCGCGCTGTGCTGTCGCCCCGGGCCCGGCGGGTGCTTTGCAGTTGCTTCGGCGGTCTTGGTAAACCGACCCCCCGTTTCTGCCCTTAGCTGAACATCTCGTACCCGGCCACCGGCTGCCAGAAACTCATCGAGGTGGACGATGAGCGCAAGCTGCGGACCTTCTACGAGAAGCGCATGGCCACCGAGGTGGCCGCCGACGCGCTGGGAGAGGAGTGGAAGGTGCGTCCGTGCCCAGGAGCGCCCAGCCGACCGTGAGCGGGTTTCCCCGCGGTGCCAGCCTGCAGCGGGTTCAGCTCCTCCCGCTGCTTGCTGTCCGCCGGCCAGCACGGGAGGACGGGCACGGAGGACGCTGGTCACCCGCCGGGCACCGCACGATGCCCCCGATGCCCCGCCAGGAGCGAGCCCCGAGCATGCCCGCACGCATGGCGAAGCACAAAGCTCCCGAGCGCGCCCTAACCAGCTCGGCGAGGCAGGCGAGGGGCCTTGGGGCCGGGCTGCGCTCACCTGTCTCCGCTCCTCTGCCCGCAGGGCTACGTGGTCCGCATCAGCGGCGGCAACGATAAGCAAGGCTTCCCCATGAAGCAGGGCGTCCTGACCCACGGCCGCGTGCGCCTGCTGCTCAGCAAGGGCCATTCCTGTTACAGACCGCGCAGGACCGGCGAGAGGAAGCGCAAGTCGGTGCGCGGCTGCATCGTGGACGCCAACCTGAGCGTGCTCAACTTGGTCATCGTGAAGAAAGGTGAGGCTGCCTCCGGGTGGGTGGGGTCTCCTGCCGCCGGTTGCTTGGCTGAGCGGGTGCCCGAGCAGCTTTCCTTAACCATCTGGGGTCTCCTGCTGCTGGTTGCTTGCCTGAGCGGGTGCCCAAGTCTTTCAGTAATCTGCGCCGGGTGCCCAAGCAGCTTTCCTTAACCATCTGGGGTCTCCTGCCGCTGGTTGCTTGGCTGAGCGGGTGCCCCTCTTTAAGTCATGCACCGGGTGCCTGAGCAGCTTTCCTTAACCATCTGGGGGCCTTTCCTTAACCATCTGGGGTCTCCTGCCGCTGGTTGCTTGGCTGAGCGGGTGCTCCTTTTTAAGTCATGCACCGGGAGACAAAGCTGCTTTCCTTAATGATGGCATGAGTGGAATGAAGAGATGTAGCTTGGTTTTATTTGCTTGTTTGTTTATTAAGGGGAAAAGGATATTCCTGGACTCACTGATACCACTGTGCCTCGGCGTCTGGGTCCCAAAAGAGCCAGCAGAATCCGCAAACTTTTCAATCTCTCTAAAGAAGACGATGTCCGCCAGTATGTGGTGAAGAAGCCCTTGAATAAAGAAGGTGGGAGATGTGACTTGCTGTAATTTGAATAGTACATTGCGTGACTATTTGAAGGAAGAAGGCTCGGATATATTCTGTTTATTCCGTGTCGGAGGATTTTTTCCCCCTTGGAGATTTGCCTTTGATTTTGATCAGAAATCGTCAAACTCAGGCTCATTGAATAGAAAACCTTCACTACTTATAAAAAGCCTTTTGCTTTCTTCTGTTACTTGGTAACAGGTGTTAGGATGTAGTGTATTTTGCTCCGGGCCTCTTTTTAAGTAAATCAAAGGATCGTGGGAAGAAATTTCGACGGGGAAAGATAAGTGTTGGGGAGAGAGTGCAGCGTGGGCTTCTGGTGGGAAAAGGCTGTACCCCCGCCCCGTCCCTTTCTGACCACACCTGGCATCGCTCAGGGCTTATTCCTGTACTAGCTTTGGCTGAGGTGCCATTTTCAAGTGTTGAGCAAACTGTATGGACAATGAATTGCCTCATGTCACTCATGATGATCTCAGGAAGTCTCTGTGGTAGTTGATGTTGGAGGGCAACATCCCTGTCTGGGTTCTGCCAGAGGGGGTCAAGCTGGGGGAGGGGGCCGCGTGCTTTGTCTGCTACGGCTCTTCAGCCCCAGGTATAACTACCAGAACGTGTTTGTGGAAGGGGAAAGGGAGTAGAAAAGTCGGGTGTGGCTTGACATTAATTGTAAGTGTACTTATGTTTAAGTTGCTTTTTGGACCCTAGGTTCAGTGAGCCGCAGTACAGACATAAAACAGGTGAAAAGGTATAAACAGGCATATCAGAGATAGCTGTTGCTTCTTGTATTTTGATGATACTTAAACCACTGACAGCTTTAAATCATCCAGGCTTGATATGAAAAGTTTGACGTACAAGATAGCTCTCATTTGCACTGTTTTTTTTTTTTTTTTTTTTTTTGCTTTTTGGGTCACATCCGGCGATGCTCAGGGGTTTCTCCTGGCTCTGCACTCAGGAATTACTCCTGGCGGTGCTCGGGGGACCATATGGGATGCCGGGATCGAACCCTGGCCGGCATGAGCCGGCCGCGTGCAAGGCAAACGCCCTACCCGCTAGGCTATCACTCCGGCCCCTCATTTGCACTGTTAACTTAAGTTTTCATGTTTCTAGTGTTTTGGAAAATGTATTAGTGACCTAGAAAAATATTGTCCTGACTCCTTAGGGAAGAAGCCTAGGACCAAAGCACCCAAGATTCAGCGTCTCGTTACTCCCCGTGTTCTGCAACACAAGCGCCGGCGCATTGCTCTGAAGAAGCAGCGAACCAAGAAAAACAAGGAGGAGGCCGCAGAGTACGCCAAGCTGCTGGCAAAGAGGATGAAGGAGGCAAAGGAGAAACGCCAGGAGCAGATCGCCAAGAGGCGGAGGCTGTCGTCTTTGAGAGCTTCTACCTCCAAGTCGGAATCCAGTCAAAAATGAGTTTTCTGAGTGGTGAATAAAGACCAGACAACATCCATTGGTTTCTGTTCATGCTGTGGTGTGCACGACAGTCTGATGGGTGAGATCCGCGATTCCTGGGTGCTGTGAGCAGGTGCTAGAGGGTTATAGGTGGGTGGCACAGGAGAGAAGCAAGCAAAGGGCAGTCATCCCTGACTGTGCTCAGGGGCGCTTGGGTCCACACCAAAATGTGGGGTCACACCTGATACGTACCCGCAGGGCTCTCCGAACCCCTGGAACTTGCGGCATTGGTTTTAGGGGCAATATTTTGTTGGTGTCCCATCCTGGTGATGCTTTGGGGCTCGTGTGGGATACTAGGGATAGAACCCCAGACACGGAGCAAGCACCCTACTTAATGCACCATCTCCAGCCTCTACTTTTTTGTTTTTTTGGTTACACTGGCAATGCTCAGGGCTTACTCCTGGCAGTGCTCAGGGGATCAAACCCAGGTCAGTCACATGCAAGGCTGGGCGTACAGCCCTACGTGCTGTACTATGACTTCAACCTTTTTTAAACAAATGTTTCAGGTCTTTGCACAACTCATGTTGTGAAGGGATGAAATGGCTGATCAGCAGTTGCGGCTGGAGAGTGTGATGTGTTTAGGCACTTGCCTTGTATGCTGCCAGCCGGGTCAAACCCTGGGCACTGCAGGAGACCCCGAGCTCGGCCAGGAGTTACTCCTGAGCACCGCTAGCTGAGGCACAAGAACCTGAACTTTGTCAGGGCGTCACACCTGGTGACAGTCTGGTTACTCCTGGCTCCTTGCTCAGAAATCATTCCTGGCAATGCTGGGGGACCACATGGGATACCTGGACTTGCACCCAGGTCAGCCACGCGCAAGGCCAACTCCCTACATGCTGTGTGCTGTTGCTCCTGCCCCCAAGACCGCAAACTCGACTACTGAAACACAGGTAACGTGTGGGGTGGAGCAAGGTAGAGAATGCAAGCAAGTCTTGGTTTGGGGCCACACCTGGCAGTCTCCGGGATGCTGGAGATCTAACCCAGGTCAGCCACGGTAGGTGCCTTGGCTACAGGACCGCAGCTCGTGGAAAAGGCTAGCGCTCCCATTAAGCTGTCGCCTGAGGCCAGTTTCTAACCAGTGTGTAATGCCAGTGCAAGCTGATATTCCCAACTCCAGTGAGGGTGCAGAAAGGCAATCCACCCTGCTGCAAGTGAAGTGAAACCTGCCTCGGTAGGGAAACTACTAAATGCTCAGAGGTACAGGTCCAAAGGAGGAACACTCGCTTGGGTCAATCCTTGGGGACAGGCAAGTAGCACCTGCACTTGTGATTGTATTGTACTAGAAATGCAGACGAGTGCTTGGCTCTGGCACATCGTGTGAGGCAGGCCAGGGGTGGAATTTGTAGCTCATCACATGCAAGTTTGACAGTTACTATGTACAAAAATGAAGTAAAGGCAACTAGAAACAGCACGTGTGGTCCCAGTGATGGGATCTGGGTTCAGCCGTACCTGTTGTGCTGTTCTGCTATTCCAGAATCTTGCTGGGAGGGAAAGAAACCAAGGAGCCTATTCCAACACCTCCAGAACATTCCTCCCTAAGGGTGAGGCAATCTGGACTGGACTACTAGAAGCTGGGGTCCTTTTCCGGAGCACTTCCACTCAGCAATCCAGGCCTGACTAGGAACAGCACGCACGTGTCTGACGCAGAATTGCTGAGTGCCTACCGGGAGGTTCCTCAAAGTCTGCCGGGAGCCCTAATACCGCACCACCGGTGACTCGAGTGTAGCCAGGGATCATTCCAGCTCCCATTCCCTCCCAGCTAGAAAACTGATGAAACAGTGATGGGTTTCAGGAGTCTGAGAAAGAACACAAAGACAATTTTATTTTAATTCAACTTCAGTTTTTATATGCAAGGTAATTCCAAACTTCGTTTTTGGGAATGAAGGTTAAATATTAAAACTAGTACCAGGTCTTGCAAAAATATATACTCTGAGACAGTGCAAAAAGATCCATTTTGAAGGTAATGAGAATTGTACATAATTTCCAACAAACTTTTCATTTAGTACTTATCACAAATTGAACACAGAATTCTGCATAGGTCAGCTTAACCCTGAAATGTTGATATTTGATTTTAAAAAAGACATACCAAGAAATCTGTGCTGTTAACTGTACCACTAGGAATATTTTTTTTTCCCTATCGACGGATTCACTTATCTACATAATAACTGAAAGGTCACACAACTGCATTTTTAAACAAACCACACAAAGTTAAGGCAAGTTTAACTGTTCCTAAATGGTACTTGTAAGGAAAAGGCATGATAAATGTCAGTGAGGCATGTGAGGTCATGATTTTCTTCAACCTACTGGCAACAAAGTTCAAAGCTTTGTAAAGTTTGAAGACAATTGATTAAACCTAAAAAACTATTTACAAATGCACATTTATCCTTAGAAGCATACAAATCTATTATACAAGAATAAAACTTGTGTACAGTGCAAGTCATCCCACAGGTTTTTAAGTGACCAATAACTATATGTACCTACACTACTCAGGTTCAAGGCTATATTAGTTTACATTTTTAAGCAAGTTCCAATTTCATAATTATGAAGTTGATTTAATTTCACTTACAACACCTGATTGGCTCATTTACTTCCACTTTTTTTTTAATATATATATATATTTTGCTTTTTGGGTCACACCCGGCAATGCTCAGGGGTTACTCCTGGCTCTGCACTCAGGAATTACTCCTGGCAGTGCTCAGGGGACCATATGGGCCGGGATTGAACCCGGCGGGCACAGGCCGGCCGCATGCAAGGCAAATGCCCTACCCGCTGGGCTATCGCTCCGCCCCTACTTCCACTTTAAAGTTACAGCAAATTAGCATGGTTTTAGGAAGAGGAAGAGTATATATTCAAGATATAATCTATTATGCAAGGTCATGTAGAGTGAAAATACATATTGAGTTTAAAGTCAGAGGCTTTAAAGTTTAAAGTACTAAGCTTAAAGTCAGAGGTAATTGTCATCAGCCTTTTAAGGTCATTTTGAAATTAACGACTACAAACAAGGTTCTGTAGCAGTCATTTAATAGACCCTCTTTAGAAAATTGTATTGCAACATGCAACCTAACAGATTTAATAAATATATTCTGTCGTGGCTGTTAATAGACACATACCTACACAGCCACACACACACACAACATACACATGCACAAGACATCAACTGCTTATCATTGGGAGACTGATTGGTTTGGAATTCGGCAAGTTTACATCAGTGTTGCCTTTTCCCAAACCCCTTTCTAGTATAAACAAAAAGCCAAGGAGAGCATGGCTTACGGTCAAACTACGAACAGACGGAGAAATCAAGACAGTTCTTAGCAGAGGCAGTTCTACAGCTCATAAATGAAAACAGCATCAACCGACCCCGGGCACCGGTGGTATTCTTACAATATGAGATGATTCAGTGTGAATTATACTTCATTACACAATGTCCCGAGAATTAATTTTCCTCAACTCTTAGGATTCCGAAAATAAACCCAGATGGATGTTTCCAGAGTGCGTGTGGTTCCCTCAGCTCAGCGTCACACACATTTCGGTGGAGGTCTTATTCAAATGAGAGGTGCTCCAAAACACTTCCGGCACCACTCCACACTGACAGTTGGCGGGGCATCGATTTTCTGCAACCTTTCAAGAATCTCTGAAGACAGATTGTTGTATGCAATTCCATATTCATTGTCAAAGGCCTCTGAAAGATTTTAAAATGCAGTTGTAATCTGCTAATAAAACAAAGCTATGTATTTAATTTTTTTTTTTTTTTCTTTTTGGATCACACCCGACAACGCTCAGGAGTTACTCCTGACTCTGCACTCAGGAATTAATCCTGGCAGTGCTAGGGGACCATATGGGATGCCGGGATCAAATCCAGGTGGGCTGCTTGTAAGGCAAACGCCCTACCCGCTGTGCTATAGCTCCAGCCCCTGTATTTAAAAATGGTAGGTTAAATAATACCCCAAACATTTTTACTGCTAATTAAAAGCAGAAGTCCAGGGCCAGAGTGATACCGGGTAAGGCATTTGCCTTGCATGCGGCAGACCCGGGTTCGATCCTGGGCCCCCGGAGCACTGCCAGGAGTTATTCCTGAGTGAAGAGCCAGGAGTAAGCCCTGAGCATTGCTGGGTGTCGTGGCCCAAAAAGGCAAAATAAATAAACAAACATGCAAACAAACAGATAAAAGCAGAAGTCCATGTCTGTTAATTTTAATTACTTAGAAAATAAACTTCGGTGTGGGCCCGTCGCCTCTGAGGGGTCCCGGAAGCAGCCAGATGTGACTCGCCCACCACACTAGCCACCATGTTTGCTGTCGGACGCTGCTAAACGGCCTCAGACCAGATCAACAGAGCAAAGCCAGTTCGAGGCCAAGGTCGCAAGCGGCCGCGACGGTCCACTAAAATAGTGAAACAGTAATGTCTTTTAATGCATTGCAGTCAACGAAGAGCAGGAAAGTTTGTTGGGAAGGAGATATAAAGAGGAAAGAAATGACATACAGAACTCGCCAAGTGGTTGAGGTGCGGGAGCGGGGAGGGAGGTGGGGTCATTGGTGATGGGAGATGGGTTTGGGCGGAGGGTGCGTGTTGGAACACTGTAGAACCAAAGCTCTATCTAGCATCTTTCAATAAAAAAAAAGGGTGGAATCTTCCACAAACATGTGGGAATCAGTGGTTGGGTAGGACAGAGAAGAGAACAGTGTGCTAATATTTGTCAAAAATGATAATACCAGTCTAGAACTGAACATTGAATATAGGAAAAAAGATATACATGATGATCTCTGAATGTATGTATTGCAATCCACGATGTGTAAGAGAAGAGATAAAGAATTTGCCATAGAGGCGGGCTGGGCGGGGAGGGAAGTGGGGACATTGGTGTTGGGAAATGGGCACTGGTGGAGGGATGGGTGCTGGAACGCTGTATGACGGAAACCCAAACATGAACATCTTTGTAATTGTATATCACATGGCGGTGTAATAAAAATATTTAAAAAAAAAAAAAAATTGACAGAATAAAAAAAAAAAAAAAAAAAAAAAAAAAAAATAAAATAAAAAAAAAAAAAAAAAGAAAATAAACTCGGGTCTCCTTTATAAACCAACTTACCAATATCAATATTCTCTCTTCCAAGAGACACTAATGATAAGAAGAGGATCTCTCTGTATAAACTCCTATAAAACAAGTATTTTAAGACTTAAATGAACAAAGCATTCACTTAAATGAATAAAGGACAAAATTATCCACATAAAAGCTCTTTAAAATGGTGGACAAATAGCATGTTTTAGTCTAGCTTTGTATCCATGTACATCCATGTACATGTTTTTGTACTGCAGTTAACATGATACATCACTTTTCATTTAAACACCGTGATTTACAAAATACCAAGTTTTTCACAATACAGTAGTCAGAGTCACCGTTCAACACCAATCCCTCACCCCCCACCAGAGACCCTCATTTCCCACCCACCCCATCCCCATGCCTGCTCCCTTAGCCAGCACTGATTATATTGACCGTTACAGCCCATATAAGGGAATGGTATTGATAAAGGCATGACATTCTTCCGGGTTGTCATGATGCGAGTCTGGCCAATTTCTGTTCTTGCATTCACAGCTGAGTCTCTAGAACATGGTGGGTTTCTACTAGTCAACCCCAGACCCACCACCACTGCACCTACGGACAACACTTACTTCAAATTCTTCTCAACCTCTGTTTGAGCTTGGCCTATGCATACACTGAATAATCTATATTGCTTGTTGGAGCTAATCCTCTAGATACGGTTGATGAATATATTCTTAGGCAGAAGTCAATGGAGATGATTAAATCCTCATTGTCCACTTGAGCCTGCTCTGCTGTACAGGAAATTATCGGGATGTCCCTACAGACCACACACCGTGCCCACATCCCTGGCATTTAGGCCCAACGCTTAATTCTATGATGTGGATACGTCACTTTTTGGATGAAGCTGGGGGTCACACCAGGCAGTTCTCAGCGCTTACTCCTGGCTCTAGGCTCAGGGATCACTCCTGACAGGCGCACAGGGAGGCGGGGAGGGGGAGACCCATATGGGGGGGCCCGAGTCGAACCCAGGTCTGCCACATGCAAGGCAAATGCCCAAACGGCTTTTATACAGTTCATCTCCAGCCTCTACAACACAGTATTATAACTATCATTGCGACTTCCCGCACATTTCTATTTCAACTAAAAATAAAAAAAACAATTAAAGGCATAAAGCTTCACACTAAAGATGCTATGAGTGGAGAAATGTAAGGACCTTGGAAAAACTGCTAATGGTCCAGTGTCATACTTTCAGAGGCTTCTACTGAAAAATTAATTCATGCTGAAATGGGGTGAATATTTAGGCAAGCACATGAAGGGGCTCAGAAAGCTCCATGTCCTTGGGGTCATCACTGCCCGGCACGGGAAAGGGCCCCGAGACCTCCTATCCTTGGGGTCACCGCTGCCGGCACGGAAAGGGCCCCGTGACCTCCTATCCTTGGGGTCACCGCTGCATGGGAAAGGGCCCCGAGACCTCCTATCCTTGGGGTCACCACTGCACGGGAAAGGGCCCCGAGACCTCCTATCCTTGGGGTCACCGCTGCCGGCATGTTTCCATACTAGTTTTAAACATCTCTGTGTGTGTAGTGCTGTGAACTGAATCAAGAACCTTAAAAGTGGCAGGCTGCATTCTACCAATAATTCACTCCCTGGCCACAAGCTACTCAACCCAAATATGTTTATGTGACAAGAGGAAAGACATATTAGTGCAACCAAGTCTTTTTTTTTTCTTTTTTGGGTCACACCGGTGATGCTGAGGGGTTACTCTTGGCTCTTCACTCAGGAATTACTCCTGGCAGTGCTCGGGGACATATGGGATGCCGGGGATCTAACCCGGGTAGGCCGCGAGCAAGGCAAAAGCCCTCCCGCTGTGCTATGGCTCCGGCCCCAGTACAACCAAGCCTGAATAAGCAATAGGCACATAAAACAGCACCATTACATTTCTAAACGTCTAATGCATAGCAGATTCAGTATATTCTAGACATCCATGAATGAACTCCTAGAATTTAATGTATGCCCAACAGACTTGTACTCAAGTATGAATATACATTCGGAGTCCTTTTTCAAAAATGGTCTATAGAGATGTGTGCTTCTCTTACACTAGTGTTCTTTTAAAAGCTGCTGTTTTAGAAACAAATTACTCTGAGTGTCAACAAACAGATATAACGGATTACTACCTTTGCCTTTTCATGTCTGGCTTCATCCTCTGCGAAAGCAGACTGATGGGTTTAAGAACATCATTATGCTGAATACTTTGCCTGATGGTCTCCACTAAAGTGCTCGTTGCCTGCTGTTCCTCTGACAGAAGAGTCAATTTCTTTTCAGAATCTAAAAAGAACACAGTAATTAATAATTAAGGACATGTTTAACTGCCCTATTAAAGACATTTGCCCCAGCGTTGCAGCACTTTGCTAGTTTTCTATTCTACATCTCACTAGAAAAATAAGGTGGCAATATAGTCTATGAAAATGATGAGTCCTGTTGACTTCTATCAGGAGAGCCCACCCCACTGCCCTTCCCCAATCGACAGCTTCCTGGGATCTCTTGCATTCCAGATCATTCTGGAACCATGAAGCCATCTTCAGCGAAGGGTCCCTGATGATACAGGGGTCACCTCCAGTCCCAGAGGTCTGCTTCATAAGTTCTCCATCTGCTTACTTCTTTAACCTTCTGTTAGTTTCTTTAAATGCAGCAGAGAAAAAAAAAATCTTAACTGATAAAGATTATTATCCTAATACTAGAATTATTACAACCAATCACTTACACAGATTACAAGAGCTGCAGTGGCATCCTAAAGTTGAAACACTAACACGAAAAATAAACAACGTTCAGCGGCCATGGAATTAGCTGGAAAGGCTGGAACAGATGCCTTGCAAGCTCAAGAGCCAAGTTCAATTCTCGGGATCACATGGCCCTCTGAGCATTGCCAGGAGTAGCCTGGCGCCCCTAACAGCCCTGCTGTGGACTCAATGGCCCAGCAGCATTATACTACTGAGGCCTACTGATTGTTAACTCTTTGGACCACTTGCAGAAATATGTTCTAAATATAAAAGACTGAGGGGGGCCAGAGCAGTAGTATGGCAGGTACATTGGCACTGCACGAGATCAACTGAGGTCTGACCCCATGGGTGGCACCCCATATGGCCCCCAAGCCGCCAAGAGTGATTCCTGATGACAAAGCCAGGAGTAACCCCCTTAGCACAGTCAGATACGGCATAAAACCAAAAAACATACACACACACATAAACATACATACACATGCATGCCTTTATATATATATATATACACACATGCATACATATATATACATACACACATATACATGCATACACATACATATATACATACACACATATACATGCATACACACATATATACATACATACATATATACATATACACATATACATGCATATATCTAACTGAAAGTCAGAATTTTTGAGATCAGTAATCATGTAATTCAAACTATGATCATATATCAACATATACAAATTACTCTTATGCATTAAGAATCAATTCAGAGACCTAATCCAGTTAAATGTTGGTCAGTATCACTTGTATCACTTGTCTTTCCGTTGTTCATCGATTGGCTCGGCGGGCACCAGTAACATCTCCATACATCCTGTTGCGTGCTAGTAGAGCCCAAGGGCATCTGCTCGCTCCAGGAACATAAAGAGCCTCAAACCATTCCATCAGGTCATGGGAATGAGGTCTAAAATTGTTACTGGTGGGGGGCTGGGGCGTAGCCCAGCGGTGGGCGTTGCCTTGCGCGGCCGGCCTGTGTCGGCCCGGGTTCGTTCCCGGCATCCCATATGGTCCCGAGCCCGCCAGGAGTGATTCCTGAGTGCAGAGCCAGGGTAACCCCTGAGCTGCGGGTGTGCCAAAACAAAAAAAAAAAATTGTTACTGGTATTTGGCATATCAAATACAACACGGGTAGCTTGCCAGGCTCTGCTGTGTGGGTGGTACACTCTCAGTAGTAGGCTCTCATCTTGTGCATTTACTGATGAATCGCAACAGGGAGAGAGATCGGCTTATCTCTTGGGAGGAGCTCTGATGAGCTGAAAGGTTGGTCAGTATATAGCAAAATTATCTGAACAGAAAAAAGAATCTAAAGAGGTACTAAAGACTAAAAAAACCCAAAAAACCTCAAATCAGAACAATCTGTTTCTCTCTATAATTCATTTTATCCTCTCGTTTCCCCTTCCATAAAGCTACATAGTATTCTACGATACACAATGGCAGTACGGGTTATTTTCAGTTTGATACTTTCAGTCTTTAATTCTATTTTACTTACTAAAATTCCTCCATGAGATATACAGAGGTTCTCCTGGTTCCTGATGAAGGTTGATATTGTCCCATAACAACTGAATATACACCAGTTTGCTATCCTGGGATAGTGATGAGAGAGGAAGCTAAGAGAGATCAAGGGAGATTATTAGTGTCACCAGCATAACCACCACTAATGGCCAGTCAGGTCTGATCCATGGAAAGACAGGTTTCTCCACAACTCTGGGCTAGGGCGGAGAAGACTGCCCCACGAGCTGGAGCACGAGCCTAGCGGGCCCGGCTCTAGGTCGGATCCTGGCACCACACGAACTCCCGAGCACCCCTGCTGCAGCGCTGGTGGCAGCACCACTGCGGCGTGGGGGTAAACTTCAGTTCTGGAAAAATTCGGGAACTAAAACACTAGCCACGGATCTTTTATCACAGCGCAGCGTTAGGCGCTTTCCCTGCACCTGGCAGCTGGGCTCAGTCTGCAGCAGCCCACGTTCCCGGGGCCTCACTAGGAGTAATCCCAGGGCAGAGCTGGGAGGAACCCCCTGAGCATAGCTGGTGTTGAGAATGAAGGTTTTCTTTTTTTTTGGAGGGTCACACCCAGCGATGCTCAGGGATGAGCTCTGACTCTGTACTCAGGGGACCAAATGGATGCCAGAGATAGAACCCAGGTCGGTCACGTACAATGCAAATGCCCCCCCACTGTACTAGTGCTCCGGCCCCAAGTTTGTTTTGTTTCTAGTTAAAAAGATAAAGTGTGTGTGTGGGGGGGGCTGGGGCGATAGCACAGTGGGGAGGGTGTTTGCCTTGCACGCAGCCCACCTGGGTTTGATCCCCAGCATCCCATATGGTTCCCCAAGCACTGCCAGGAGTAATTCCTGAGTGAAGAGCCAGGAGTAACCCCTGAGCATCACCGGGCATGACCCAAAAAGCAAAAAATAAAAAATAAAGCGGGGGCCGGAGAGTAGTACAGCGGGTAAGGCATTTGCTTTGCATGTGGCCGACCGGGTTCGATCCCTGGCATCCCATGTGGTCCCCTGAGCACCGCCAGGAGTAATTCCTGAGTGCAGAGCCATGAGTAACCCCTGAGCATTGTAGGGTGTGACCCAAAAAAAAAAAAAAAGTGTTTTTTGTTCTTTCTTTTTGCTTTTTGAGTCACGCTCAGGGGTGGCACCTGGCTCTTCTCTTCGAATTACTCCCGGCAGTGCTCAGGGCACTGCATGGGATGCCGGGGATAGAACCTGGGTCAGCCGCGTGCAAGGCAAACGCCCTCCATGCTGTGCTACCACTCAGGCTATGTTTGTTTTGGGCCGCTCCAAGCTGTGCTCAGTGCTCAGGGCTCACTCTGGGCAGAGCTCAGGGACCACATACAGTGCTGATGATAGAAGTAGGTAAACTTGTGTAACCCAGTGTACTGCCTTAGTGACCCCCAAAAAGGTTTCTCACTTTGAACTGGTGTGGAATGGCTACCAGGCAAACGGCACAATGCTCACGTCAAAGATTAACCTCTGTTAAATGTTAAGGTAAGAAGCATGCACTGGAGTCCATTTTGTTGACTCAAATGAAGCTGCTGGTACTTTATGCTGGGTCCCTGGGGTTTTGGGGTGCTGAGTGTCTCTCAATATCCAATGTCAGTACCACAACATGAAGGCCGTCTCCAGGATCGCCATCTCACTGCCAGAAGGCGTCTCTGCTTTGGGGCGCAGAGTCACAATGTCAACTTGGCTCGGCATTGCTTAACCAAGCACCGGACTGGGGTAAACTACTGAACTCTGACACAACTGCCACTTGTCGTGCCACCTGGAGACTGTGGCTGAGACTCTGACAGGCCAGAGCAAGAGTGACCTTCCCTGGTCACCTCGGGTAGGACGACATGCCAGTGCAGGGAGGACGGCGCGCTCAGGAGCTGCTCCAAGGAAAGGATGACACAGTCCTCCTGCCCCTTCTCCTCCCCGCTTGCCACAATGTGTGAGAACTCGTGGGCAGCGTCAGCCATCACGGAGCAGGTGCAGACACGGAGACAACATGCCACGGAGCCAAAGAAGGAAACAACGAAACAGGAGGATCCCGGGGACAGACACATCAAGGCTCCACGCCTGACCCGGTTCTCTCCACAGCCCGACTGAGAGAAAACCATCCTTCCCTACGGAGTCGTGACTGTACCTTTCTGTTACTCGAAGTAATGGCTCATCCCGACACCAGCAAGATACTCAGTACAGAAGCTGATATCTCACCTGCACACCGCCGTTACAATGTTCAGACGTGAGGATGAGGCCTGGCAGGTTACTCGGAAGATCCAAACGTCTGAAGTACCAAACGAGGTTCCAGAAAATGATCGGATGCTGATTGATGAAGGAGGCTGTGTGAATCACCTGGTCCCCTTCGTTCTCCAGCAAAGATTCGAGTTCCTTACGGAGCACTAGTGGACTCAAGTAGGGCACAGAGACAGGGGAGGACTTGGTCTTTTCCGACAGGATCCTTTAGGAAAAAAGAGAAATGAATATTATCTATTCAATTACAAATCTGTATGAGTGATTCTCACTGACTATGTCCTCTACCCTTTCCAAATTAGCCGCTCTAGGGTCTTTGTTAGATATGGTAGATAGATGCAGTGCAATGAAAACCTGAAACAAAGAAAATACGTGGGGCTGCAGATGTTCCAGAGGCAGAAAACCTACTTTGCGCCAGTGAGGCCCTGAGCTCTATCTGGAGGACCTTAACAAACAAAACAACAGAACTTTATGGGGAAAACGAGACATCCAACCCCATCAAAAATGTGGAGGAAATGAGCAGGAACTTCTTCAAAGAAGAAATTTAAAAGGCACATGAAAAAACGCTCTACATCACTGGGTCCAGAGAGACAGTACAGGGGTAGAGCATTTGCCTTGCACGTGGCTGATGGGCACGTGCAGGGTAAGTCCCATATGGTCCCCGAGGACAGGCAGGATCCTGAGTGCGAGCCTGGAGGAACCTCTGAGTGTCGCAAAACAAACAAACAAACAAGCAAGCAAACAAACTAAAAAGGCACAAGGGCTGTCCGGAAGACAGGGCCAAGAGCTGGAGCTCTTTGTGCAGCTGGAGGCCCACGTTCACGCCCTTTTTAGCAGTCTTTTACAAGCATGCACAGAGGGGCCAGAGCAACAGGACAGCAGGCAGGGCACTTGTCTTGCACACGGCAGACCCGGGTTCAATCTCTGGGATCTCACATGGTTCCCCAAGCCTGTCCGGAGTGAACACTGAGTGCAGAGCCAGGAACAAGCCCCTGAGCACTGTCAGAAAGGAAAAGCAAAGCGTGAAACAAAACAGGTTTAAGACAGAACTGCGCCAGGGGCAGGGAGCGATAGCCCAGCGGTAGGGTGTTTGCCTTGCACGCCGGCCTGGGTTCGATCCCCAGCATCCCATATGGTCCCCCGAGCACCACCACCAGGAGTAATTCCTGAGTGCAGAGCCAGGAGTAGCCCCTGAGCATTGCTGGGTGTGACCCAAAAAGGCAAAAAAAAACCAAACAAACAAAAAAAAAAACCACCTGGGCCCGAGTGATAGCCCAGCAGGTAGGGTGTTTGCCTTGCATGAGCCAATGCCGGCCCAGGTTCGATCCCCGGCATCCCATATGGTCCCCCGAGCACTGCCAGGAGTAACCTCTGAGCGTCGCCAGGTGTGACCCAGAAAGCAGAAAAAAAAAAAAGAGAGAGAAAAGAAAACTGACTATGCTTCTCTTCCATACACTGACTACAGAGTCACAACCAGCAAATAACTTTCTAGGATAAAAAGGACTATCTACAAATTATGAATCCTTAAAAACAAAAATACCAGACCAACTGCAATCGAGTTTTAGGCAACTGGAAACCTGAACAGACAGAATAAAATGATACTACTATTATTATTTTTTGGTATGAAAATGACATTGTATTTTAAGAGTCCTTTATTTTTTTTATTTTTGGGGGGCCCACACCTGGCAATGCTCAGGGTTTACTTCTGGCTCTGCACTCAGGAATCACTCCTGGCAGGCATGGTGACTCTATGGGATGCCGGGGATCGTACCTCGGCTGGCAACGTGTAAGGCAAGAGCACTGCTATTTCCCCAGCCCAGCTGCTTCAGCAGATAGTATCTAAAATACTTGCAAACAGAAGAGATAGTTAAAATCTGAAAAATCTGCTTCAAAATGGTAGAGGAGAAAAAAAAGACAAAGCGGAGGAATAGAACTCAGGGGCAGGGGCTCAGGGCATACAGCCTAAGGGTCCTACAGGCAACCCCGCACTTCAAAAATGGGGGGGCAATTCAGGTAGGCGGCTCCCAGAAGCAGGAATCACTGGGAATTCGTCAGATGGAGCCAGGGGTCGGCCCTTCCCCCTCCATTTTGTTGAGCCTGATGGCCCCGCCCAGGAGCTGCCCTGGGGCGACCAGCCATAGCATGCAGTCTCAAACACAGCTGGGGAAGCTGGAACTCCACTTCCCCAGGCTCAGCTGACCATGGGGCTCCCAGGAGGGGCAGATGGGTTTTGGGAGTAGGCCCATCACCTCTGGGGGTCCCGAAGCAGCCAGATGAGACTCCGCCACCACACTAGCCGCCACCTTCGCTGTCCAGATGCTGACCATGAGGCCCCTAAGTCACGTGGCACAAGTGGCCACATGGTCCATCAAACTAGTGGAAACATTTATGTCCTATAATGTACTGCATTCTACGATGTGCAGGAAAATTTGCGGGAGGGAGAGATAGAAAGGAGAGAAATGACATACAGAACCCGCAAGTAGTTGAGGTGCGGGAGGGGGAGGGAGGTGGGGACATTGGTGTGGGAGATGGGTTTGGGTGGAGGGATGGGTGTCAGAACACTGTAGAACCAAAACTCTACATAGCATCTTCAGTGTATGTCTAAAGGGTGTAATAAAATTTGGGAAAAGAAAAAAAAAAAAATTTTTAAAAATGGGGGCCACTATCACTAGAAAAAAGGAAAAGAAGAAAACTAATTTTAAGAAAAGCAAGAGTGAAAAACCAAACCTAGAAGACAAGTGAATGAGGGTACACACATAAAAGTAAACGGTCATAAGCTGAAATTACTAAGTGCGGTGCCAGAGTGATAGTGTAGTGGGGAGGGGCTCTGCCTTGCACGCAGCTGACCTGGGTTCGACCCAGTATCCTATATGGTCCCCTGACCACCACCAGGGGTGACCCCTTGAGCATCACTGGGTGTGACCCATATAGTTATCCCCCAAAAAAAAACAGGAAAAATTACTGAAGGACAAGGAACGGTCAAGGAATTCATTCTATATTCTTACAGATATTTGTCATTTTGAAAAGCTGTTAATAAAATAATCAATATTCATGTGATTGCGCCTAAAGAACTGTGCGCTCTCCTAGCAAGTAGCCACACGCATACACAGTACTAATATACTGTTGCTACATACCACGACTTCTTGGAGACTGTTGGGAAGACTCACTGTTGAAACACCATGGCACGGCCGCTGCGCAAAGTCAATGTTCTGCAGGGGCCCTCCGACGCTGTGACTCCGGGTGAGGGACACAGTCCGCTTGGACAGATTATTAGGTACAGAAGGGATTCGCGATCGTGTGGACATCCCCACTGCTTGTCTTCATTTCATCACTTAAAAACATGAAGAAGAAATACTATGCTCATACTGAAAAGCAATCTGAACCTACAGAGCTGGAATATTTTCTGAGATGAAGTGAATTTTACTTAACATATCTGTAAGAGTCAGGTACTGCCTTGAAAGAATGCCAAGGACAGAGAACGGAGAACGGGTCAGCCGTGCGAGGCCAGCCCCTGCCGGCTGCACTATCGTCGCACACTTTAAAACTGGTAACAAGAGGGCCGGAGCGGTAGCCCAGCGGGTAGGGCGTTTTGCACGCGCCAGCTCATCTGGCCCGGTCGATCCCTGGCATCCCATATGGTCTCGAGCCCGCCAGGAGTAATTCCTGAGTGCAGAGCCAGGGTAACCCCTGAGCATTGCCGGAGTGACCCAAAAAGCAATAAAAAAAAAAAAAAAAAAAAAAAAAAAAAAAAATAAAAAATAAAGATAGAATATTTTAAAAAAACTGGTAACAAGAGGTGTATGTGCGGTGGGAGGGAGGAGGCACATGACAGCTGTTAGGTGAGCATTTACTCAAGGGCTTTGTCAAAGCTTTGCGTTTATTACTGAGCACCGCGTGGCGGGACACCGCAGACGTACAGGACTGTGTGCTCCTCACGAGCACTGCCCTTACCAGACAGACTGTACTTAAAGACAGGAACACGATCTTACTTAAAAGTTATTTCTTGGGGCGGAGCGATAGCCCAGCGGAGGGCGTTTGCCTTGCACGTGGCCGGCCTATGCCGCCCGGTTCAATCCCGCATCCCATATGGTCCCCGAGCCCGCCAGGAGTAATTCCTGAGCACAAAGCCAGGAGTAACCCGAGCCGCCGGGTGACCCAAAAAAAAAAGCAAAAAAAAAAAAGTTATTTCTTTACAAACGCCTGGTGCTAGTGACAACCCAGAGCCTCATGAACGCAACGCATGTATTCTAGCACGGGCAACTGCTGTCTTTCTAGTGCCTAAGCAAGTTCAGCAGACACAGGCACTCACAAATGCTCGCAATAGGGGTCTCTGGACCTCAGAGACTGCATTAAGGGGGAATTCTTTACACTACGTGACGGGCGCTCACAAATGCCGCAACAGAGGTCTCTGGACCTCAGAGACTGCATTAAGGGGGAATTCTTTACACTACGCGCGGCGCTCACAAATGCTCGCAACAGAGATCTCTGGACCTCAGAGACTGCATTAAGGGGGAATTCTTTACACTACATACGGGCGCTCACAAATGCTCAGCAACAGAGGTCTCTGGACCTCAGAGACTGCATTAAGGGGAATTCTTTACACTACACGGGCGCTCACAAATGCTCGCAACAGAGATCTCTGGACCTCAGAGACTGCATTAAGGGGGAATTCTTTACACTACATACGGGCGCTCACAAATGCTCGCAACAGAGGTCTCTGGACCTCACAGAGGCGCACACCTAGCAGTGCTCAGGCGCCTCTACAGCCATCTCTGGGCAGCGACCACACCTGAGCCTCCTTCATGCAAAGCAGATATTCACCCAGCGGAACTCTCCTTCTGGCCCAGGATACAAAGTTTTAAGTTGCAGAACTTATTCCTACATGAGTCAGGTTGTCCAAAAGACAGAACATTTTCCCAAGGTTACCCAGAGCAACAGAGCTCCTGGAACGCAGGTTACCCTGATTCCACCGCTGGGCCTGCCTCTTCTGTTATGGTCTGGTTCAGTTTGGGGAACCCAGGAAGTGGATCAAGTCGGGTTCTGCTGTGCCGGACACAGGCTTATGCTCCAAAGGCTCACTTGCCAACGGGATGCTTCCGCTTTGTAAACTATCACCAGAGGTACTTGGTTTCAGGAAAAAGCTGAATAGTAGGAGAAAAAAAGGGCTTTAAAAAATCATACGGTTCCATAAATTCCAACAAATTGAGAATCGCTTCATGGCAGAGCAGTCAAAATGAATCACAACCTGTAGATAAAATATCGCCTATTCCAAATGCACACACAGACTCTCTCTCTCATTCTTTTCTCCCCTCTCTCACTTCCAGACTTTCCAAATGAAAATGCCCCTAGGGGGTTATTATAATTCAAAAGAACTATCATGTGTGTGAGAAAGGTTTTAAAAAGCTATGGTGCTGAGGCGCCCAGGAGGGAAGATGGGTTTTGGTCCCGGCCCATCACCTCTCGAGGGCCTTGGAAGCGGCCAGAGGAAACTTCGCTCACCATAATTTTTAATTGTGGTGTGTTGGAGGACATGTTTAGCTAATCTGGGAGTTTTGTTGTTTTGCTCACTCCCAGCTTAATCTTATTTAAGCCAAGGTTCATTCTAATGAGATCTCTCTTCTATGTAAACACTTCTAGAGGGTGTGGCAGTTACAGAAGTCACCTTGATTGAATAACTTCTGATTTATACATCTACTAAGACTTCTATGTTTTCTAGATTGGGCACAGCTCCTCTTTATACCCACTGCACCCAACGTGGGACAGTTAGAATTTACCAGGAGACTACCACCCTGGCTACGCTGAGACTAAAGGAAGACTATAGGAAGGATCATACTAGTTTGCTCTAAACAGGCGAGTATGACCCTTTCAGTACATGAGAACAAGATACTCAGAATCACCCTGGTGCAGATAATAATAAGGACCTTGTGGGTACCATCTAGATTACATGAAGCTCATGAAGTTAAGATGTATTACTTTATATCAGCCCCCTCTCTCTAGTGTTTTACATAAGAGATAATCTCGGGATTAGTCCTTGGTGTAACCTTTGTTTATACCTACAATAGGGTGTGGCACTATACTCTGTTTAGGGTTCTTTGTTGGCATGACAACCTCCTGATTGGATTACTTTGGTGTATATAAGGGGACTGACTTGAGGCCCCTTCACCTCTTGCCTTTTGGTTCCTCAGCCTTCAGCTTTTGGCTCCCTGCGGCTTTTGGCTTTTGGCTTTGGCCTTTTGCTCTTTGGCCTTTTGCTCCTTCTGGGTAGGACTCAGCTTGGGTGACATCCTCTCTCTTTGGTGGGAGACTTAGGCTCTTTTGTATGGTCTAAGTTTGGACCAGAGCTAGAGTTTGTTCATTATATTGGATTGCTGTGGAAGAGCTTTTGTACTATTAAAAGCCATTTTTGGAACTGCACAGAGGGGAGGGCGCTTGCCTTGCATGCGGCCAACCTGGGTTCAATCCCGGCATCCCACGGGGTCCCCTGAGCACCGCCAGGTGTAATTCCTAAGTGCAGAGCCAGGAGTAACCCCTGAGCATTGCCGGGCGTGACCCCCAAAAGTCAAAACAAACAAAACAAAACCCTTTTCTTTTAATTGTATCAAAAAAGAGTAAAAACGTAAGAATGAATTTAATGATAGAAGTGAACAAACTATGGTAAAAACGGTAACACACAGATGAAAGAAATGATATCCAAAACACCAAGATATTCTGTGGTGAGCGGCTGAAAAAGGTTAATACTGCTGACGTGTCTATGTTGCTACAGATGCGATGAAATCTATCAAAAACCCAAAGGCACTTGCAAACAAGTGAAATTTCTGAAATTTCTATGGAACCATCAAAAATATCAAATGACCAAAACTATTTTGACAAGAATAAGGGAGGCGGCATCACACTCCCCTCATCTCAGCTCACAGGACGTGGCCACAGTCATCAGCAACACCCTTATTCAGCTCCCAGAGGAAAACACAGCCGATAAGCTCCTTAACGCCAGTCACAGTGAGGTCTCAGAGCTGAGTCCAAGGGAAACACAGGCAAGAACATACCAGGCTATGCCCACTAGTGAGTGCTTACACACAAAGCACAGCACAGCAACGTGAAAGATGGTCAAGCGAATGGGAGGAGGTGACTGCATGCCACTCAGCCCCCAAAGGTGCTGATAATTAAGATACAAGGCGTCATACAGCCAATAACATTTCTAGTTAGCCAAGGAGATAGCTCAGCGGGGGGGGAGGGCACAGGCGATAGTCCATAACAAAAAAGATACTCAAAATCACTAGTATTCAAACCACTTATTAGAATGAGAAGACTTTTTAGAAAATGAAAATACAAAGAAATTAGAACTTCGGGTGCACTACTACTGGGAGCCTAGCTACTCATGGGAATGTAAATCTGGAAGAAGATTTTCCAGAGATTACTGAAGTCATGTCTGAAAGCCACTAAGGGAGCTTCAGAAGACTGTTTTCCTCAAAGTTACCTCACACCCCCCCACACAGAGACATTCATGTGGCACTGTACCTTATCACTGCACTGATCCACATATCTGTATTTTTAACTGGAGGCTGGACTTGGTGTTCAGTGCTCAGAGAAAATTCCTGACTGGGCTTGGGGAACCAGCAGTGCTGAGGACCAAACCAGGCTCCTATGAGCAATGCGTACACTCAGCGCTCTGGGCAGGCTCCCTGGGCCCCTATTTCCTACGCATACACTGAAAGTGAAGCAGAGACAGAACAGAGAAACGCGGACTACAACATAAAGGTTCACTCCTTCCCTAGACCGTTACCTTTCGTGGGCACTAACTTCCTAAGGGAGTTTTTACAATACTAACCTTGCAGAGCCCCTGAGGTCTTTAAATTCTATATTGAGAAGAGGCAGGAAGTTGCTTTTACAGAAGGGACACGTTGTATTCAGATTTGAGTCGTCTGCCACCCAGCCAGCCATGATCTCTTCATCATAAACTAAGGCTTGCAAGCTCTGCACTGCGAGCAACTGGACATCAGAACCTAGGGAAGTCGGAAAGAACCGAGAGTGAGAACCGCCACAGTGAAAACGAAATCCCAACAGACTGATCTCTCAGGGATTTAGTAGTCTACTGATCAAACCTGGGATTAAGAGCGCAGATACTTTACGTTTGTCTGGCCTAAACCATTCCCCAGTTCAACCAAATGACTTATTCTGTCCACCTGAGTATTAAAGGATTGCTACATGCCATTTGCAGCCACTTGTACCATGGACAGAATATAGAACTTTACCTCCATGGCGCAATTCTGGTAGATGCTAGACATGCTGGTGTTTTGAGAAGAACCATGGTCAGATTTTTTCAAGGTCGGGTCCTTTCATGCCTCTTGGAAATGGAACTTCGCCTACAGAGAAATAAAACATTCTTTGGAAAAGAGAATTGTCCCGAAGTCTACAGTTGATTTTCCAATAACTCAATCATAGAAGTACACGTGAAACATACAGCAGAAGATAACACTAGTTAAGTCAAGAACTAGTTCCCAGAGCGGGAGCACATGCTCTGCATGGTGAGCGCCCCCAGCCCGAAGTAGCCCCCCCCAAACAGCCCTGGCACATAAAGAAAACTGGCCAAGACACGATTCTTTCACACTTTTAGGACATTTGAAGTTTAGTTTCTGTAATTTTGTTCATAATGGAAGTTTAAAAAACAAAACAAAACACGGCATCACAATTTTTAGTAATGCCAGGGGAGCTGATGGCCTTAGAAATAAAAAATACTGGGCCGCAGTGATAGCCCAGCGGGCAGGGCGTTTGCCTTGCATGCGGCCAGCCCATGCTGGCCTGGTTTCGATCCCCGAATCCCATATGGTCCCCTGAGCACCGCCAAGAGTGATTCCTGAGTGCAGAGCCCGGAGTAACACCTGAGCATCGTCGGGTGTGACCCAAAAAGCAAAAAAAAAAAAAAAAAAAAAAAAAAAACTGCTAAACTATTCTGAAGACACAACGCAGGGCTCTCAACAACTACTACCAAACTGACTCAGCTCTTGATCAAGACAGAGAACAAAACACAGTTCTAGTTTTCTACCCCTAGAGTTTATCTCTAGGACTTGAACATTTGTATATATTTGAAATTAAAATCCATGCATAATTTTAATGCACATTATAGTCTGAGAACTAATGATACAATCAGCAAATGTCCACAAAAAATAAAGTCGACAGGTGATTGGAGAATTGTAGAGCATATGAGAGAAGCAGTATGGAAAGGCTACATTTAGTATCTATCAGTTAGCTAGAGAGAAGACTCATTCTGTCTACAGTCAGAGGGCGAAGAGGTCCTGCGGAAACGTCAGGAGGGAGCGCCTGCCCCTACCTGCTGGGTAACGCAGCGTCCCGACATCTCCGCTGCTGCTGCTGCTGCCAAGGCTTGTGTTGCTCTGGGTAAGTTCGCTGGGGACCAGTCCCGAGAGACTTGTGTTGGGTGACATGTTCTCCCCCAAAATATGGTCTTCAAGGCCAGCAGGGAAGCTATAATCTCTGGTAGTTTCCTCCTTTTAAAGTGAAAAGAATAAAATACAATATACATAAACAGGGACTTCTCCAACAGGAATTTATTCACTTTACCCATTACAGAATGAAGGACTCGTCCCCATTGTTTTCAAAATCACGGCCTCTTCCTCTCCATATTCAAGCACCAACCCAACACGTAAAGATCACGTGTGACCCTGGTGTTTACCGGGTGAGGGGTCATCTCTCAACATCCAGCACCACAAATGATGGAGCTCGAAGGATGCACTTTCTCCGGTGGAATCAGCCACACTGTGAGAAGCAGGCAGCCCGGGCCAGGGAGGCAGCGGGAGGAGAGAGCCCGCCCTGTGGGGGTGACCGGGCAGACGGGGTAGAGCTCTGAGCACAGGGCCAGGACACGTGGTGGGCCCCGAACAAGGACAAAAAATAAGTGAAAACTTGACTGACGCACTAACTTCAGCTCTCGTTACTTGCTGAGGCATTTGACCCTGCAGAGCTTATTTCACTTCTCTAGACTCTAACTGGGTATATTGAATTCATCATAAGAGCAAGGCTTTAAGATAAAGGCTACAGGGCCACGCCCTGCAGTGCTCAGGGATCAGCCTGACCCAAAAAAGCAAAATAAATAAATAAACAAATAAAACTAAAGTGCTATGCCTTTCTTCTAAGGAAACTTTTTTTTTTTTTTTTGCTTCTTTGGGTCACACCTGGCAATGCTCAGGGGTTTCTTTTGGTTCTGCACTCAGGAGTTACTCCTGGCGGTGCTCGGGGACCGTATGGGATGCTGGGGATCAAACCTGGGCGGCATGAGCCGGCCGCGTGCAAGGCAAACGCCCCTACCCGCTGGGCTATCGCTCCGGCCCCCAGGAAACATTTTTTGATGATCCTTTAAGCAAATTATTTATAACAAGTAATATAAAATAAAGTATTGAGGGCCTTCTATGTGGGCAGGCCTAAGGGGTGGCGGGAAAATTAGAAAGAATGGTGATGGAAAGGTACAATGGTGATGGATTGGTGTTGGAATATTGAATGTCTGTAACTAAACCGATGACTTAAACAGTTATGCAACTCTAACATGGCATTATTCAACATTAATCATTAGTGTTTTTTTTTAATTTTTTTATTTTTACAATTACAAAGATATACAATTAAAAAGTTCATATTTGGGTTTTGGTCATACAGTGTTCCAGCACCCATCCCGCCACCAGTGCCCATCTCCCACCACCAATGTCCCCCGGTTCCCTCCCCCTCCCCCAGCCCTCCAATCATTAGTGTTTTAAAGAAACTCAATTTAGACTATGGGATTACAGAGCTGCACTGATAAGCTATTTCTTTATCAGCAGTTGGCTGACATGTGTGTTCTGGTTATTCACGAAACCAGAGACGGGACAGCTGAACAAGTTGAGCGCAGTTCTGCATGCGGAGGCCTGGGCTTGATCCCTGGCCCATGAGGTCCCAGAGCACTATAGGGTCTGGCTCAAAAAATCAAAATTAGAATGATAAAAAAAAGCTGTAAGAAATATGTCACACTGTAAGCCATCAGGACAGGCACGTAAGCGTCCTTACCTCATCATCTGAATAGCTGTAGGCAGGCGCTACGGCGACCCACATCTTACTGGCTACTGTCGCTGCTTGCTTCATGCCAGATTTCAGCACGTCTATCTTGGGGCCCGAGAGGATATTATCCAGCTTTAAGCCCGTGGTGAAAGAATTGACCACAGAGCCCAGTGAGCCGTGCGGGAAGCGCACCAGAGCTGATAGGGAACCTGCACGATCCTTGTGAGCGCGGGAGGGCGTGTGCGGCTTGAAACGCCCGGTGAAAGTCTTGGACCTGGACACGGACGGGGACGGCCTTCCACTCCCGGGGTGTCCCTGCGCCGGATGGAGCGGCGCCTACAGGCAGGCTGGCCCCCTGTCTTCACACGGATCGGCCGCAGCGGCACTACCAGGCTCTCCCGCTCTCCTCTCTGTGCAATTCCATACTCAAGGCCTGCTGCCTAGAGGACTTTTGAGCTTCATGTAGCTTTCAATCTCATCAGCCAGATTACGAGCAACTACGGGGAGGATTTATCTTCCGGGTCAGCAGTTTTCTCCCCGAGACATTCCGTAGCTAAAAGAGACAAAGGATCCAGCCCCGTTTCGACATCCTCCCTCTCGGCGGCTCGCCGCGCCAGAAGCTGGCTCGCTTGCTCAGCTGCTCTCTGGGTCCGGCCCTGCAGTCCAGGGACTGAAACCTGCTGCCGTCACCCTGCGTCACCGCTGCCTTCCCGTCGCTGTCATCGGCGGCTGGCTCCAGGGGCTCCTGGCTCTCCTCCAGCATCTCCAACACCACGGGTCTGTGCTCAGACTCCCACACGCTGTCCGACACGCGAGTCCTGCTATCAGCCAGAAGAGCGCTAACACCCTCGAAGCTCTGGGCTCTGGCCCCAAGCAGAGGGGCCCTGGGCCCCGACAGGGGCCGCGGTGAGGATCCGGGCGTCTGCCCCCCATCATGACGGCCACCTCGCTGGAGTTCAGATCCAGACTGCTCTTCTTCAGCAACATTCCTGCTCGACTTTCCGAGCTAAAGCTACAGCTCCTCTCGGGAAAGTGCTTTTGTCTTTTCTCGCCCTTCTCGCCCTTCTTCTTGAGATTAGGAGCCTCACCAGGCACTGCGTCTTCAGCTGGATCGTGGGTAGCAAACAGCACATTGGACGTACTGCCTGAAAGAGAGCAGTACTGTGAGTACTGGGTAATGGACAGAGTGAGCACAGCGAGGGCAGCGGGCTGGCATGCCACAGCAACCCCTGTCCCCAAATCACTCCTGAATAACCCCCGGAGTGACCCCGAACACTGCCAGGTGTGGGTCTTTACAATTTTACTAGTCCTCGTAATACTTCCAGAAAGTTCTGTTTGTTCGCTTGGTTTTTTTTTTTTTTTTAGGGGTGGGGGGGAGCACTCCCAGTGTACAGGGCTTCGTCCTGGCTCTGCGCAGCGATCATCCTGGTGGGCTTGCGAAGGGGGCTGGGGACGGAAGCCAGGTAGGCTGCATACAGGCGAATGTCCAGCCTGCTTTATTACCGCTCCAGCCCCATCCAGAAACCTAGTGCCTTGTTTTGTTCACCTTTTTAAGCAACTCTAACCGTGATCTAGATGCATAAGATCCATGATTACGTCCTTTTTAACTCAACTGAGTAAATTTTCCTAGCACAAGCTGAAATACGAGTGAAAAGAGAAAGAAATACCAGTCTTCAGTTGATGTCATTTTAAAAATACAACTGTGGGGCCGGAGCAATAGCACAGCGGAGAGGGTGTTTGCCTTGCACGCGAGCCGACCCGGCTCGATCCCCAGCATCCCATATGGCCCCCGAGCACCCCAGGAGTAATTCCCGAGTGCAAGGCCAGGAGTAACCCCTCAGCATCATCAGAGCATCAACCCCCAGAGTATCAAAAAAGTAAAAAAAAAAATAACTTTAACAATTTAATTTCTATTGAGTCATACAACATTTATAGACAGACAGTCATCTTTGGAGAAAGGAAATTACCTGCAGCTAATGAAGGACTATGGATCCTGGCCAATTTCAGATCTTTGAAAAATCAACCTTTAAAATCCAATGATTACATACTTATACCTTACATATCTAAGTATATGACCTTATATACATATACTTGAGAGACCTACATATGAAACTAGAAAATTCAAATTCAATGATCCACATACAACACAACTGGTCATTAAAACAGTAATGCTAGGGGCCAGAGTGATAGCACAGTGGGTAGGGTGCTTGCCTGCACTCGGTCGACCTGAGCTTGATTTCTGGCATCCCATGATTCCCCCAGCCCCACCAAGAGTGATCCCTGAACTCAGAGCCAAGGGTCAGTCCTGTAAGCCCCACCATGTATGGCCCAAACCAGTAAACAACAAAAAAACTCAGCCTTTTAATCACAAGGGATGTGGCCCAATAGTAGAGAATAAGCCTTACATTGTGGGAATCTGGGTTTAATTCCCAGTATGGCAAACAAAAAACCTCACATAAGAAATGATTCAAGACACCCACAACAATTAGACCAAAATTGGGGCTGGAGAAATAGTATAAATAGATCTTATTGATAAGGAGAGAGAGAGGGAGAGAGAGAGAAGGAGAAAGAGAGAAAGGAGATAAAAGCCTGCTGGGAGGCAGGAAATTGGGGACATTGGTGGTGGGAGATGGGCCGTGGTGGAGGGATGGGTGCTGGAACACTGTATGGCCAAAACTCAAACGTGAACATCTTGTAATTGCATATCTAACGGTGGTATAATAAAGTATTTTAAAAGGGGGCCAGAGCGATAGCACAATGGGTAGGGTGTTTGCCTTGCATGCGGCTGACCAGGGTTCAATCCCCGCCATCCCATATGATTCCCCGAAGCACCGCCAGGAGTAATTCCTGAGCAAAGAGTCAGGAGTAACCCCTTAGCATCGCCAGGTATGACCCAAAAAGGAAAACAAAAAAGCTTTTTTGAACGAATGAACGAATGAATGAATGAATGAATAAATAAATGAACGAATGAATGAGTAAACCCCTGAGCATCTCCGGTGTGACCCAAAAAAGCAAAACAAAAAAATTTTTTTGAACGAACGAACAAATGAATGAACGAATGAATGAATGAGGCTTGTCTCTCTCATGGCCAGCCAAAGTTCTATCACAAATTTCCCAAAAGGTCCCTCAAGCCCCTCCTGGAGTGACACTTTTGCGCGAAGAGCCAGAAGTAAGCCCTGGGGGGAAAACAAGACCAACATGAGAAACCCACCAATTTCGGTTTGTGAGGAGCCTAAGCCGTCTGACCCTTCTGATCTTTCTTCAGCGACACGGGGCAGCTGCCCCGGGTGCCCTCCAGAATCAAGCACAACACCGCTGTTGTTTCCAGAAGAGCAGAGTCCTGAGCACAGGGCTGGACTGCAGACTCCACACAAAAAGGCTTTCATATAACAAATAAACACTCTAAGTAACACTCCTTTTAAAAATCAAATATCGGGCCGGAGCGATAGCACAGCAGGGAGGGCGTTTGTCTCCATGGCCGCCCGGGTTTGATCCTCCGCTTCCCATATGGACTCACGAGCACCGCCAGGAGCAATTCCTGAGTGCAGAGCCAGGAGAAACCCCTGAGCATCTCCGGGAGTGACCCAAAAAGCAAAACAATAAAAAGTATATTATTATTGTTGTTGTTGTTGTTATTATTATTATTATTATTAATTATCATCATCATCATCATCATCATTATTTGCTTTTTGGGTCACACCCAGCAATACTCAGGGGTTACTCCTGGCTCTGCACTCAGGAATTACTCCTGGCGGTGTTCGGGACCATATGGGATGCCGGATCGAACCCAGGTTGGCCGTGTGCAAAGGCAAACGCCCTCCCCGCTATGCTATCGCCCCGCCCCCAAGTATCTTTTTTAAAAAACCAGTTAAATCCCTTCTCTAGGATCAGCTTAGTTCTAGCCCTTCAGCATATATGTCACAGCTAGCCAGCAATGTTGCACTGAGAGACACGGGCATGACTGCATGAAATACAGTTTCAAATCTACTTTACAGCAAACATGGAAACACTCACCGATGCTGCTTCTCCTACTGCTGATGTCAAAAATACCAGAGGGAACTTTCACGATGCTGCTGCCCCCGCCGGACTCCCGCGGACTGTGCGGCTCCGGCCGACACGGCGCCAGCTTCAGCAGGGCGGCAGGGACGTCACTCGGCTCTGCACAGAGGGGCAGGGTCACTCCACGCTGGCCAGCACCAAGCAGAAACTATACACTGATTCACATTTTTGCATATTTTCTCCAAATAAGGATAAATACACGATGTGCAAATATTTTATTACTGACAATGTCTCAATTAGTCTATGCCTTAAATGTTGCTACTATAAATGGAAATAAAGCTTTAACATTCAGTCTACTAAATGTTAAAGTAACTTCATAACTTCAGCACTCCTGAGTGAATGAATTACGCTTTGATGTTCCGTTATGCTCCTCATTAAGAGAGGGATGTTTGCTTCAGCCTAACTCTGGAGCATGGAATAACTGACGTTTTTAAAGAAAGAGCATTTCTGTTTAGATGGGATAGACCATTATTACAGTCAAAATACTGTTTCCAGAAAGTGAGTACTAGAAATCTTGTCTACACCTCAGTAAGTCTCTCTCTCTGGTGCTATCTCTCTCACTGTCTCAGTCTCTCTCTCTCTCTCTCTCTCTCTCTCTCTCTCTCTTCTCTCTCTCTCACACACACACACACACAGAGGAAAAATTACATAATATGATCCAAGATTAAATATATCCACTTAAATATTGGGTCAGAGAGGTAGTGCAGCATGGAGGGCGTTTGCCTCAAATGCGGCTGACCCAGGTTCGATCCCTGGCATCCCATATGGTCCCCCCAAGCACTGCTATGAGTAATTCCTGAGTACAGAGTCAGGAGTAACTCCTGAGCATCGCCGAGTAGGACCCAAAAAGAAAAAATAAATAAATAAATAAATAAAATTTTAAAAATATAAATGTTCATATTTAAGAATGTCTAGTAAAAGAGCACTTTATTTTTATGGTCTGGAGCAAACCCAGGACCTCATCTACATGAGGAATGTGTTTGCCCAGCGAGCAGTATTCATGGCTCTAAAAGAGCATTTTTAAACAAAAGGGGTAGAGAATGTGCCTGGGGTAAAGCATGGAGCCCCCGAGACCCTGGTTCTAACAATCCCCACTCCCCCACTCCCCACCCTGCACTGCAAAAATAAATGTTAAAGGGACACTGCAAACTTTCATTACTGAGAATTTAGTCTTCTCCCGCTATAAAGCAGCTATAGAACTGGTTTACAATTGAAATGGGTTACTCCTTCCTAAGAAACTGGAGACTTCCCTACTACAGATATTTTAACACTCTAAATTCAGAGGCCATCTCTACTAATAAGCCCAGACCTCACAATTTTAGGAGCTACCAGCAAAGCAAACAAGACCGCCTGGGCTCTCAGTACTCAACCTTCTGCCGGGCTCTCTGTCTCAGCCGTAGGGTCTCCGGCCTCCGGAGCTTCAGACACAGGAGTTTCTGCATCGCCCTTCACGAGCTCATCCTTAGACCCATAACCCTGGTCAGACTGACCACCTGTTAAGAAGAAGGCAGGCTTTTGTTTACACACATTTACTATCTAGCTGTGGAATGTGTCAAGGGAAAATTTCAGTGGTCCACAAGCTAAAGTTTAGAGGAAACGGAGACAAGGAGGCGCCCAGAGCACACAGGATATTTAAAGCAGAGCCCGCGGAGAGGGCGGAGTAGATGCCACACTGGAAGGCACCGAGTGATCTGCGTGAGACGGCTCGGCATTTCCTGTTGCAGACCCACAGAAGACGCTTATGTGAAAAAGCAGAGTAAACCCAACAAACGTTACAGGTGCAAAGAACTGCTGGCAAAAGCAAACCATTCAGCAGTAACACTCATGTGATGGCCGAGTGGGGCGGGCAGAGAGGGTGAGAGAACACTTCCCCGTGTTAACCTTCGTTCACGGATTTTTTCACATCTGGAAATACGTTAGCATCTACTTAACCGAAATATAAATCAACAAAACTGAGGGGAGGGAGATGAGTGAGAACTAAAAACAAAATCAAATGTTGTAAAGCTGAAATTAAACACTACTTACTGATATTTTCCTACTTGATTTTTGGGTCATACCCAGCAGTGCTCAGGGATTACTCCAAGCTCGGCTCAGTGATCACTCTGGCCTGGCTTAGAAGACGGGAGCTGGGATACGCTCTGGGCTGGTTCCACACCCGCTGTACTACTGCTCTAGCCTGAAACTTACTCTATTTTCTGTGAATAATACAACCATGCTGAAAGGATCAAAGACCAAGCCAAGCAACTTTCAAACAATTATTTTGAATTTATATTCAAAGTGTGACTCAATCTAAGCCAAATCCTAAACTCTTCCACTTTTTTCTCTAACAACTGTGAAATATTTTGTTTGTACTGTAGGACTGAGCAAATGACTACATGTGAAGATGCTGGGAACCAGGTTTCTCACTGTGGAAGAAAGGAAGTAAGTTTCTGGGGCTTTCTGCTTGGGGCGACAATTTGAGGGTTGGAATGTCCAACCTGGGTAAGCTACAACCAGGGAAAGCACCTTAACCGCTTTACGCTCTCTCTGACCCCCAAAAGATACTGTTTGTAAAACCATAAAGGAAATAAATAAAATCTATAGAACTATTTGAAATTTAAGGTAATATATAAATTTTTTTCCCCAAACTTTTCTGATAAAAGCCCAGAAACAGGAAACAAACCTATATCCTAGTTATTGGTCGCTAAAATCTATTCACCAGTAAAAGGAATGAAGAGTCAGGACCACTTTGCTGTGTAACAAAGAAGTGCTCAAAAATAGGATTGGAACGTGTGTAATGGACATACACTATAATGAAATCTGAAACTCCGACTGCAACGTGTGCAACGGACATACACTATAATGAAATATAAAACTCCGACTGCAACGTGTGCAATGGACATACACTATAGTGAAATCTGAAACTCCGACTGCAACGTGTGCAATGGACATACACTATAATGAAATCTGAAACTCCGACTGCAACGTGTGCAATGGACATCCACTATAGTGAAATCTAAAGATGTGAAGGACTGAGCTGGTAAAGTCACTATTTATGGGGCTCGGGGTCCATACCCAGCGCTAAAGATCACAAGTCCATGACTATCACAGTAGAGATTGGCTCAGAGATTTACTGTCAATGGAAAAGATCAACGAGGAAGAAGGTATTATTAAATGGTATTGGGAAACTTAACAGCCACAAGCAACACAAGCAAAAAGGAGTAAAATTGGACTAGTAATAGATACATTCCAAAAAGTTAAAGCAAAATGAATTAAAGACTTAAATATAAGCACTAACATCATAAAATACATGAATCACAGTAAGACATTCCTTGTTCTTGGACATAGCAGTTAAGGACGTCTCTGTGGAATTTATCCCAATGGTAGAAGAACCAAGCAAAAGTAAATGGGACCACATCAAACTAGACAGTTTCAGGATGGTAAAAAAAATTAATATCAAGGGACTAATGCCCAAAATACATAACGAACTCATAAAATGCAACAAAAATAAATCATGCTATTAAAATATTAGCTCTTCTCCAAAGAAGATACATAGGTGACCAACAGGCATATGAAGAAACTTCAGTCTCATTATTATTAAGAATGTGCAAATCAAAACAAAAAAGATATCACCTCCCAACTCTGATCAGGGCTATTATGCAAAGACAAGACACACATTGGAGAAGATGTGGAAAGAGAGCAAATCCATGTATAATGGCAGTGGAGATGTAATTTACTAGTCATCCTGCAAAAAAAAGAGAATTCTCAAAAATTAAAAAAAAAAATTCCAAGCAACCCAGTGATCACACGGTACTTTCCCAAAGATGGAAATTTTTCCAAGAAATATGGTATATGCACCCAGTATTCATCGCCGCATTATATATAATAGCCAAGAACTCGGTTGAGTTGACTGCACAGAGACACAGTGCACACATACACAAAGGAATACTACCCAGGTCTGAGACTAAATCCTGCCGTTTTCAACAACTTGGACGGACTGCAGGTAGTAAGCAGAGGGAAGAAAGTCAGAGAAAGAGAAACACACACTATTTCATTCCTCTGCCGTATTTAGAGAAACCAAAGGAATAAAATAAAACTGAGTATGTTAAAGCAAATCAGTGGTCGCCAGAATGGAGAAATCAGGTAAGTAAAAGGGGTCAATTGCGCCGCTAAAGAATTGGAATTGCAAAAAAAAAAAAAAAAGGGCCAGAGCGATAGCCCAGCGGGTGGGGCGTCTGCCCTGCACGCGGCGGCCCATGCCGGTCCGGGTTCGATCCCCCGCATCCCAGATGGTTCCCCGAGCACCACCAGGAGTAATTCCTGAGTGCAGAGCCAGGAGAATCCCCTGAGCATTGCTGGGTGTGACCCAAAAAAAAAAAAAAGAGGAACTTTCACACAACTCTTCCAAATGGCTTTCCCTGGAGTTTTGCGTAAAATAAAGTTACTTTTGGGGGTTGTCACAGGGTGACGTTGTGATTTTTCAAATTAAATATATATTTAAAAACCTGAACTGCGCCTTCAGCTCTTCAGAAAGGCTGTTGAGAGACAGAGGGCCCTCGGGAGAGTGCCTTGGCCCACGCCGCTGACCCGCGTCAGCCCTGACTGCCCTGAAGGGTCCCGCCAGCACCACCAGGAGTAATTCCTGAGCATCGCCCGAGCACTGGAGCACCACCAGGAGTAATTCCTGAGCATCGCACAAGCACCACCAGGAGTAATTCCTGAGCATCGCCGCACAAGCACCACCAGGAGTAATTCCTGAGCCGGGCGGGCAAAGCCCTGAGCATCGCCGTATAAAGCACCACCAGGAGTAATTCCTGAGCCGGGCCGGGCAAGCCCTGAGCATCGCCGCACGTGGACCAGAACACTCAGGAGATCAAAGACTAAGTTTTATAAAAGCCTATTTGGCTTTAAAAAATCTAAATTAAAGCTAATTACTAGGAATCATTATAAAGGACATCAACTTTAAAAAAGCATTAAAAAGTATACAAACAGTGCCTTCTACTTTGTAATCACTTACTAGAATACCACTCAAGCTTCAAATGTGCCATAAAAGATAAACAACTTTAAATACTGCATTTCAGGCACCATTTCACTGGCTCTCTCAAAGTCTGGTAAAACAGTATGATGCCATGAAATGGACCCTAGACTGGAGCAACAGTGTAGACTGATTAAGCCCAGATACGCCACCCAACAAGCTAGTGGCTCAGGATCAGGTACCAAATTAAAAAAAAATTTTTTTTACTTTTAATTAATTTACCTATTTTTGGCTTTTTTGGGTAACCCCCAGCAATGCTCAGGGGTTACTCCTGGCTCTGCACTTAGGAATTACTCCTGGTGGTGCTCAGTGGACATCATGAGATGCCAAGGATCAAACGCGGGTTGGCCAGGTGCGAGGCAGACGCCCTCCCTGCTGTACTATTGCTCCAGTCCCCTCATTTTTCACTAGTACTAGATTGCCTCTATGATGACATGGACTTTAAAAGCTCAGAGGAGGGCCGGAGTGAGAGTCCAGTGGGTAGGCGTTGCCTTGCATGCAGCCGACCTGGGTTCGATCCCCCAGCATCCCATTTGGTTCCTGAGTGCAGAGCCAGGACTTAGCCCAGCGATGCTCTGGGGTTACTCCTGGTGGTACTCGGGGACCACATGGGATGCCGTGGATCGAATCCAGGTCAGCTGCGTCGCAAAGGCAATAGCCTACCTGCTGTGCTATCGCTCCAGCCCCAGAGTGTTTATTTTTTATTGTTATTCACTGTGAAATAATTTCATTGAATTATTTTCCTTCAAATATTAAGAAAGTAAGAAGATACAAAAATG